>OMLB01056818.1:0-24287 GCA_900302555.1 Myripristis jacobus
TACCACTGTGCAGGCTGGTGGTGGTGGTGTAATGGTGTGGGGGATGTTTTCTTGGCACACTTTAGGCCCCTTAGTACCAATTGGGCATCGTTTAAATGCCACAGCCTACCTGGGCATTGTTTCTGACCATGTCCATCCCTTTATGACCACCATGTACCCATCCTCTGATAGCTACTCCCAGCAGGATAATGCACCATGTCACAAAGCTCGAATCATTTCAAATTGGTTTCTTGAACATGACAATGAGTTCACTGTACTAAAATGGCCCCCACAGTCACCAGATCTCAACCCAATAGAACATCTTTGGGATGTGGTGGAACGGGAGCTTCGTGCCCTGGATGTGCATCCCACAAATCTCCATCAACTGCAAGATGCTATCCTATCAATATGGGCCAACATTTCTAAAGAATGCTTCCAGCACCTTGTTGAATCAATGCCACAAAGAATTAAGGCAGTTCTGAAGACGAAAGGGGATCAAACACGGTACTAGTATGGTGTTCCTAATAATCCTTTAGGTGAGTGTAGTTCGATGTCTCTTGTATTTTTCAATGTATATCAGAGTTCAATGCTTTTGCCTTATCTGATGTATTACATAGTTCAGAACAGCTTGACTGCTAGCCAAGGACAGATAAAACTGGAGCCAGACATATTTTCTCTATCTTGTTTGTAAGGTCTGTTGCATTAGATACATGCCCAATCAACATACACACACTAGCATCACACATTCCAAGAACAAGGCATGGACAGTGGTTGGCCTGTCCATGACTAGGTAACTGGCCAATAATTCTCGGTTGCGTTTAAGTCCAACCTATGTACGGGGCAGTCCCAGCCCAAGAAGATAAATGTGCATCATTTCCTGATATCGATGCTCATTCTGACTGAGATCCGGTGAGAGCTCTGTCACTCTGAGACCAGCGCTGTCCAGCTTTATATGTGACCAGAATAAATATTGCATCAGAAAATTGAAGACTGACTCCGGTCCGTTCTTGGGCTTTCAACAAAAGAATCGGGTGCTAACAGAAATACATATATTATGTCTATGGTTCTGGCTATGTTGCCACCCTAGGCGAAATTACTGCCTTGCGCCCTTCCATGTTACTACTCCTACCCCCGGTAGGAGTAGTAACAGCCGGTACCGGCGCCCCTCCGGCCGCTAGAGCCGGTGTTCTGAAAATTTGCACTACCCTCTATCAGTAGCTCATCCTGTCAGACTAGTCTGATTAACTAAGCTTCTCACTGGAAATGACCTACCCTAGCAAAAAACATTCTGCTACCTGACAGAATGTGCTACTCTACTTATAACCACATTTATAGAGGTAGCGAACGCGGCATCTACGTTTCTATATCTATGGTCACGACGGGTAGCTCAAAATTATGGGCATGTCCTCTGAAAAAAAAAAAAAATTTGCTCTGCACATGCGCACATCGTGTGCACATGCGCACATCATGTTGGTAGGCCATTCTGAGAGGTAGCTCTATGTGTCAGGACACCGGCCCTCCCAGAGCCGGCCATGCTGTGCACGGCACCTTTTCAGCAAGCTAGGGCGCCTGCAGCTGCATAGATAATAGAAAACCGCTTCGCTGACTGGAGTGGTACATGGAGTGAGACCTTTCGTTCTAGCTAGCTACTGTGTAATACGCAATGGAAGTCCGAGCACGGTTCCTATCAGGGCTTCATGCATCCATGCATCCATGCATGAATCGTTCGCTTCTGTCTGATTCGCCCAATTGACCAATCATGCTTAAGACTAATGTAAGAACCGCCCACCTCATTAACATACGACACAGAAATACAAAAATAAATAAATGTAGAAATACAGAAATAAATGTAGGAATAAATAAATAAATGTTGAAATAAATGAAGGAATAAATAAATGTTGAAATAAATACATACATACATAAATGTATAAATACACAAATAAATAAATAAATACATGTATATATTTATATGTGTATTTATTTATTTATTGTTTTGTCATTTTTCGTCCTTCATACAGACGAGGCTCCGCGGCTCAATTTAAGTCAAATTTCGGGTCCAGGGGATGGAAAAAAAAAAGGCGAAAATCACCTACAACTTAAGTCTACCAGCCATTACTGAATTACTACCAACATGGCCGTGTGCCAGAAAAGCAGAAAGAGACATGACTGACCTGGTGGAGGGTGTCCAGGTGTGGCTGGAGGACAGGGGCGGTTGAGTTCGTTCCCTCCTAGGAGGCCCGGGTGCCGTTCGCCGGACTCCTGGCCGGGGGGCTCCGGGTCAGGCTGGTCAGTCCAGGTCACTGTAGGTACAGGTGACTGAGACAAATGGCGGTAGAAAGCCTCCCTCCACCTGTCCGACACCCCGCAGTCACGCGCGCAGGCTCGAGCTGAGGCTGCCAGCTCCGCGCTCCTATTGGCCGCTTCTCTCGGTTAACGAGCTGCACACCTGCTGCTCCTCCGCGACCTCTGCTGCCTCTTATTTGGTCCAAAATGACGGTTTTAATCTTTTCTCAGAGTGAAGTCGTGTACTTACAGATAGTCCAACACGACAGGGCAAAATGTGCTAGCCGCCGACAATTTCTACAACGTCTTTCACTCATGTTGTTTGTTTGGGCAGCTACGACGGCGTCCCTGCTGCCACTATCCTGTTCCGTCTAGTGTTGATGCCCCTAGGTGTACCTGCCCGGTGACTTTCGTTCCCCAAACATTAATTCCGCTTCACAAACGGGTCATGGACCATTCAGCCGCCTCAGATCTATTTTACGAGGCTTCACCTCCTAAGTTTAAACTTGTTTTCTCTGTCTCTGTAGGTGGAGGTGTTGTTGCCCCCTTTCTCATGAATTAATCCTTAAACCAACTTCTTTTTGGCATTTGAGGGACTTTTTAGTACTTAAGACTGTCCATGGTCCTTATGTGCAATACACCACAGGTATTTATAGGCAGTGCTAGTTTATTTGATCAATTAATTGAATTGCTCTTTATTGTTGGAATAGATTTTGACAGTATCTTAATTATCAGAGATTTCAATATGCACATTGTTATGCCTGCTGATTCTAAAACGACTGAATTTATCAGTCTGCCTGACACCTTTGCCTTCCACATGTTTCTGAGCCAACCCATACACGGTCCCACCAGGGGTGTCTAGGAAGGAACCTGGCACTGGACTCCTGAGAAATTTGTTTCTCCCCCTAGATCATAAATCATGCAGGTGATAGGTTTAGGTTAGGCACCTCATAACATAATCAATCATGGTGAAAACTGTGTAAATATTATGATGTTTTCACTTAACACTTACTTCCAATTATGTTCATTTAATTTGTGGAGTTCCACTGGGATCTGTTCTCAGGCCACTACTTTTCAACTTCAACTTGCTTCCCTTTAGGAGTATCGTTAAAAAGCAGATTTTTTTTTCTCCATCAGTTCATGGATGGCACACAGTTGTATATGGACCAGATGACCCATGCCCTGTAAACTCTTTAATCAAGTGCCAAGATTTATATGTAGGGATGTCTTTTATATTTTACACGTAAAACTGATACAACAGAAATCCTGTTAGTGGGCACTGAAGCCAAGAGAATTTTTCTCTGTTCATCACAAGTCTGTACCTTAAGTAAAAAAGACAATGTGAAAAAAAGCTATGGGCCATTGCCATTCAAATCGTGACTTTAATAATAACATCTGTAATGTAACCAAAACTGCTTTTTATCATGTACATATTTAAAGTTCACAATTTCATCTCTTTTGCAGGTGCATAAACATTCACTGTCACTTTTCTCTCACTTCCAAAGGTACACATGTATCAGCATTATTGGGAAACAATTATCATCATGAAAAAAAGACCAGGACTCTCAAATTGAAAAATGAGATAAAAACTTTATATCAGGAAAGTAAAGCCACTGTACACAAAAATAAACAAATGATGTATACAGACAGAGGTATCAAAGGTGATAATAAAAGGAATAATCAACATCTTAACATAGACAGTAATACATAAAAGTTTCTATTTCCAGGTCTATAAGTACCATAGATTCACAGATATTGTTTTCAAACGAGAACAATATTGACAGGTACAGGCACAGCCAAAGTTTCACAGCTGAAATTACTCCATGTAATTGTGTGTCTGTATTCAGACCTCACTTGTATCTTTGGTATTGAATATTGCCAGGCACGTGCTCAGCAGACTGGGGAGATCCACCTCTCAGCAGTAAAAAACACAGGTGGCGATATTTGTGTTGGAGCTATGCAGGTGCACAGAGCACCTGTATAGCTCCAAGACATAAAAGCGAAAAAGTCTATTCAAATATGCAGGATGTGAAAGATGCCTCCATACCTCATTTGAAAGCCAACTCTGAACTGGAGCCTTTTGTTGACATTGTAAGAACATCTTTAAAAACAGTATAAAACAGCAATTAGAACAATTATGAAAAAAGTTACCTATAAAATACCTATAAAAATATACAATAGCATGGGTCGTGTCTTCACATTTTTTTCTACAGTAAAACGTCTCCATGACACCCTGCGGCTGTCATGCATGTCTTCCAGGACTGAAATGTTGAGAACTGCTGCAACATCTTTTTGAATTTCCCTTCGGGGATGAATAAAGTTTTACCGATCTATCAATCTTTCTATCTATCTATCTATCTATCTATCTTTATTAATTACAACTTTTATTAAATACAGAAATTGTGAACCTTAAAGAATAATTGACTTGTACGTTATTGCAACACCTTACCACTTATCACTCTCCCTGAAATAACACGTCCAGAAAACTAATTTTCCAGGCTGTCAGAATCTGTCAGAGCTGTCAGAGCTGTCAGGTACTTGCAGTGGTGTGTAGGTGCACTGTCCTTTAGCCTGGATATCAGTAAAGCAGGGCTACTCAACCCATGGCCTGGGGGCCACATGCGGCCCATACGTCATTTTTATGCAGCCCGCCACTGTCATATAATAAAAATATTATTATATCTAATTATTGACTTTCAGTCAGTGGACAATTAATTTCTATCACTAACATTTTGTGAATGAAGCCTGTTTATTCTATAATGTTCCAAGGGAGTGAGATATGGCCTAATTTCAGTATTAACCTCTGAGCAAGCTGCCCATTCTGTTCACATTTTGGGAATGAAGCCTCATTTTGTTGTAACTTGATCATTTCATCATTAATCATTGCATGACAATCTTTTATTCAGTGAGGTTTGGCCTTGGATGGAAATGTAGCTGTTTTCTGTATGTTTCATTAATTTTTAGACTAGTCATGTAGCCTGTGACAAAATTATTGTTTAAACGTCCAAAATAGGACAGACATTTTTAGCTTGTGGCCCTTGGACACAGCTGAGTGGCCCCTGAGCCATCTTAAATTGAGTAGCCCTGCAGTAAAGTATTTTGCCTCCCCTATTCCAAACTATAGGCTGCCCGGCTCTGTGCTACCCTACATGCTGACCACAACTCAGGAGAGACTCAGCAGCTAAATGTATTATTAACTATTATTGAAAGAGAGAGAGAGAGAGAGACAGAGAGCTGGTCATGCGAGGCAGACAGTGAATGGAGGGAGAGCGGTTTTGACTCACAGCAACCGCAAGAGGTTCTTCATGGTACTGACATGAGTATGCACAAAAAAATCAGCTCATAGGCCCAGTAGTTTCCGAGAACAGCTGCAGACAGACAGACACACGCACTCACACTCAGTCACATTCACACACACACACACACACACACACAAACAGAGAGAGAGGAGTGAAAACTAGATCTCCTACACCTGGCAGAGATAGTGACAGCTGATGTGACTGTTCCTGCTTAGTGGCTTTCAGTGACGCAGATTTGGTTCTCCAATTTTGAGGCCATCAATAATGTACACCTCAAAGATTCCCCATTCCATCAAAGCCTCCATCCTTTGTATGAACATGTTCAGATCCATGCAGAGAGAGCTGTGATTTTTAAAACGGGCCTTTCGAAGCAGAAAATGTTGACCCTTGGGGCCCCAGCAGGTTAAACTCCTCACGATTGCATAACACAAATATTGCCACTGTTCACAAATCTGGAAAGACAGCTTTCTCTCATTGCTAAACGTGATGAAGTTCCCAGTCTTCCAGGGAACGCCATGAGTGGTGGTGACTTAAACACTTACACCTGGACACACTTTACTTACATCTGGTGTGTTTACACAGCAGTATGACAGAAGAGCAGCCTTTTGACAAAGCTGCTCCACCATTCTGAGGCTTAGTTGAGATGTTCAGGCTGCAGTGCTGCCTCTGTACGCCTGTCAAAAAGTAAATTTCTGGTCAGTGCAGCCCGACAGGTTTTATATTGCAAAGTTGAAATAAGACTTAACAAATCAAAATATGATTATGACAGCTACTCCCTAACTTCTGGCTCCTGTCTATCTGCCGGGAACATTTCTGTTCGACATGAGCACAATAAGCAGAGGAATGTGTGTTACATAATAGTTCTCGTGCATTGTTGTCATTTGCAGGGTTTTCAGATTCCTGTGTTCCCACTGTAGCTTCAAAACCCATCTACATCAGCAAATAAAGAAATAGCTTCTTGGAATGTTGGCAATGTAGGTATAAGTATAAAATGAAAAACAACTTCCACCTTACTAAGTTTACACAATAAGACACCTTTTAACAAACGTTTTCATGTGTTTTCAAATAAAATCCCGTTACTTGCTAGAAAAAAAAGTCAGCAGACAAGATTCAACCTTTAACCTTACACTTCTAAATTATTCCTCCCTGCCCCGTGTCCTGCCCTGACTTCCTGTTTCAACAAGAAATACAAACAAGCAACACGTTGTCAAGATGTAGGGCCCACATGGGAACCTCATGACTATCCTTCTCAAAATCAAACATCCTAAATTCGGTGCAGGTAACTGCTCACCTGTCTGGCTGACTGCAGGAGTGCCGCTGCCTCGCCCTGTCCAGTCTGCTGCACCAACTTGAAGAGGGCACTCTCTTTGTTTTGGAGCAGGATGTAGGGATGGTCGAACTCCTGGATGGCGCCACTGTCCAGTACCTGAAAATACGAAGAAGGCAGAGAATCGCAACCACTCTTACTTTAACTGCCGCCGCCAAAAGATGCACAGGAATTCGTCTTGGTAGCACTGGTGCAGGTACAGTTTGACCATACTGACATATTTCATAATAACAGCTCACTACATTTCACACTGACGTAAATTACGAGCTCCTCACATACCAGCATGCAAATCATGCACAAATGAACAAAGTACAAGATGAAGGACAGTAGACCATATGCTCCACAGATATATAATCACCATTAAATGTGTCCTTTCAGCATGATGAATGGTATGGGTACAGCTGCAGAGAGGGAATTATGAGTATTAAGCAGCACTTTCAACCAGCTTAACAAGATAAAGTAAGGAGTTGCATGGCCTGTTGAGATGGAATGGCCTGTTTAGTCTGAAATGATATGTCTGAAAAATGTTATCTTAAATTTATACTTACAAGCAACTAGCTACAGAAGTTATTTAGGTGTTCAGAGAGAGGGGGTTAGATAGACAAATGCTGTAGAAAAAAATGGGATATCGTCCAACGCAGCTTCCTATTTTTGGAGAAAATAGAGAATAAAATCAATCACGGCCTTTGCTTTAATAATCCACTTCTATCCTCCCTTTTAAGTCCATGTGGAATGAGAATTAAAAAGTAAATGACAAGGAGCACTGTGTTTTTACCTGAATGTGCGTGTAGACTGTTTTAAAGTCGCATCACAGGCCTGGATCATGTGGGCAGTAAAATACAGCGCGCACACCACTACTTGCTTCTTAGAGAAAATGAATAGAGGCAAACTTTGCACCTGCTGAAAACAGGTCTGGTGTGTGTCCAGCGTTATTTCTTTGTGTGTGTGAGAGCAGTGGCGTTCAAGCACAGCATTCTGTTCCATGTGCCTCTAAGGACATGGATGTGGTGAATGCATGTGACCGAAGCGGGGCCTCACCAGTATGCGGTCGCTGTCTATGATGGTGTTGAGGCGGTGAGCGATGGTGAGCACCGTACAGTCTCTGAACTTCTCTCGTATTGTTCGCTGGATCAGCTCGTCTGTCCTGCAAGAGCCACAAAATTGGACAGAGGACACGGTTGTCAGAATAAAGAGTAAAGCCAGAAAAATACAGGAACACACTAGAAATTAATGGACGCTGTGCGTTTAAAAAATGTAAACTTAGCCCAGGATTAATTCCCCTCTTGCCGATAGAGAAAACATTTGAGCATATGGCTTGCTTCAGACAGGATTTAGGCGTCTGGCTCAGCGCTACCTGGGGTCCACGTTGGCGGTGGCCTCATCGATAATGAGGACGCGGTTCTTCCTCAGGATGGCTCGGGCCAGACACACCAGCTGCCTCTGGCCAACACTGAAGTTGGAGCCCGACTCGGCCAGAACCGTCTCCATCTTACCAGGCAGCTCCTCCACCACGGACTTCAGCTGGACCTGCGCCGGGACACAAAGAGGATCTAGACTCTTCCTGGAAAGAGCTGTATGTGCAACTTCATGTGTGTGTATGTCCACAACAAAATTTTGGGCATGTGTGCTATGTGGCTGTGTGTTGTTTGCTTGCCTCCTGCAGGGCGTTCCACAGGTCTTCATCAGTGTGCTGGTCGAAAGGGTCCAGGTTCTTCCTCATGGTGCCGGTAAAAAGCACCGGGTCCTGGCATTATCATCAATTAAACAAAATAATCATGTCCTTAGATTTCCAATAACATCTCTATTAACTAAAGCACTACTCATTTATCTGGCTAGTTATGATATACCATAACTGGAGGTCATCTTATCAGTACCTGAGGAATGATAGACATCTTCTGGCGCAGGTCATGGAGGCCGATCTCAGAGGTCAAAATGCCATCGATGTAGATCTTGCCCTGTGGCTCTGAAAGGCGGAAGAGGGCTGAGACCAGGGAGCTTTTCCCAGCTCCTGTCCTGCCCACAATGCCAACCTGACCAGCAAGAAAGAGAGAAACCACATCTGCTCATGTTCACTGAGCCCAGGATGGATTATGGGTAATGATTATGGGTTGTCTCCAGAACAAACTCTCACACCTTCTCACAGGGTTGGAAGGTGGCACAGATGTCTTTCAAAACCAGAGGTCCATCAGCGCTGTAGGAGAAGTTAACCCGGTCAAAGGTCACCAAGCCTTGGTTGGGCCACTCAGGAGGAGGACGCTTCTGGGTTTCCCAGGGTGCTTCACTCTCCAGCTCAGTGTATTCCACCACTCTTTCCACTGACGTCATCTGAAGAGACAGGATGTTTATTATGGAACTGTTCCATCTTCAACTGATTAGTTTAGCTAGATCAGACTAGATGATTGTACTTTTTTTTTTTTTTTATTCTTTTTTTTTTCTTGAGTCTATGGCTGACATCACCTCGGTGTAGGATACTCACTCGGACAGCCTTCAGAATTGCTAGGGCGAATTACTGAAAGCCATTATTAATCACTATAGCGGTGATTATTAGTTTACCTAAGGATAGGCGTAATAATAACTGATCAAAACTACATCACTGGGTGATCGGGCAAGAGAGCAGTTTACACTGGGAAGATTACCTTAGTACTGATGGCCTAAGCATATACAGTTAAGTCCATAGGTATTTGGACAGTGACACAATAATTTTGCCCTTGTGCACCACCACAGTGGATTTGAAATGGAGTAATCAAGACGTGAATGAAGTGAAGACTTTCAGCTTTAATTTAAGGGGTTGAACAAAAATATGGCATTAACCGTTTAGGAATTACAGCCAGTTTTATACATTGTCACCCAGTTTTCAGAGGCTCAAAAGTAACTGGACCAACTATACATAACATATATAACTATAATTATAAGGGTTATATTTAATCCAGACCTCAGGAGGTTTATGACTGCCTGAACCCATGAACATCATCCAATCCTGGGATTCCTCCCTGTGAGTGTTATTATCCTGTTTATTTTTGCTTTAAAAAGATCCATGCAACAGGGGTATGCACAAAAATTTCAGCTGATGCATTTTTTACATTACACAAGCTTTTGAAAAGGGCGGTCGGCCCAGCTGCTCTCAATTAGTGCTGCTGGTGATCTAAAGGTCTACAGAAATGGACTGAGAGCAAGTTTCTCAGTGTGAGCGCATGAGCCTGCTGTGTCTGTCTGAGGAATAACAGAAGAAAAAAACAGTAATGTGAACTCTCTCTTTTTGAGTGTGAGCCATTCTTTTTTAATTAAGCGACTTCCTTTTTCTCGACTACAAGTCTCTGGAGCTCAGAGAAAAAATTCATTCTACAGTAGACATATTTGGCAGGGAGTTCCTCTGATCAACTGACAGTTTGACATGTTTAAGCTGGTGGTTTGTTCAACTTTCTTCAAACTAAAGACCACTGATGTAAAAGCAGGTTTTGATTGACAGACATGGAGCACTAATAAAGCTATAACATTGCTTCTGAGGCTTCCATCATAGCTACGTCGATCACTTTCTTTCTCCCCTTTAGCTCTCCAGAATGGGAGTTGGCTTAGTTGTTAAAGCCTAAATCAGTTATATTATAATTCCCCTAAGCATTATACGCTGAAAAAAAGTGTCAGACTCAACTGTATGAACTGCATGAATGAACATACACTCCTCTCAAAAAAAAGTCTCCACACCGATAAGATGTGGGCTTTGTCTGAGACGTGGAGGTGGAGGTCAGCAATGGGTGGCATTTTCCTTAGAGGGCAATTTTGTCGCACAAAGTTATGTCATGAGTTATTTTTTATTTATTTATTTGAGTCACAAGTTGTCATCTCCAAAATGCCAGCATGTTTTCTGCTAGTCCTAGGTTCTGTTATCCTCTGTGACTAAAAAGCAAAGCACAAGTGTCTGTGCACGCAATGCGCTGTGAGGTTTAAACCCCAGAGTCAGCTCTATCAGGAATATTTTTGTTCCAACGTGAGTGAACTGCCTGTTTTTAACTCCACTCCTCTTTCCATTTCTTGTTCTCTCATTCCTCTCTTTCCACACCACCTGCCCAGCTCCAATTAACATACCAAGATGATCCCTGTCATCTGTTTATCTTAGATGACATAAATCATTTCCACTATTCGCCAGTGCTCTAGACACATCAGCAGCAGTGAGCCCTGTGACAGGCATTTACCATGATCATTGCCAACACAGAGAACATAATCAGTATAAAGTCAACAGATAAGCTCTGTGTACACTGCCACAGAATAAACTCAACCCTGCTGGGCTCCTGTTCAGACGTGTCCTGTATTTACAGTTGATGATATACCACAACACATAATGCCAATGAAGGCATTCATAATCTGTCTGAGGTCGCTGTTCCCCACTATCAGGGAAGGGACTATGGATTAAGTTCTATCTGTTTGATACAATCACATCAGTTTTGTGGGGTGTGAAGGTCAATGTTGACTTATTTTAGAATGAAGCAGCCAGTTTGGTTTATCAGTGTGTGCTCACCATGTTCTCCACCTCGGCACTTTGCCTCACAGTCCACTGGAAGTTTCCCACCAGTGTCACAGCATAGGTCAGCACCAGGCCCACCTGCCCGGCCTCCAGCCCTACAAACACCAACACACACACACAGAGAAAAAATGTTGCCAAACATGACTCTTCCCCGCAGAGAAGGCTTGCTCGCGCAGTTTGCAGCTTTCCAAACAATGTCGTCTTTACATAGAGGAAATATGTAACGGCGCACGCCTATAGACAGCCGTTTTTCATTTTATTGCATGGCAAGGAAATGAATGGGTGTTAACTTCTTTGTGATTCCACATAGCAGACACTCACAGTGTTTACACTTGGAGAAATGTGTGATGATCACTGGCTTCCAGTTGTGATGAGAGTTTTTCACAAAAAGTTTAACAAATCAGGATCATTTGGGAAAACAGTGGGAATAGTGTTTATAGTGTTGGGAAATGATGCTGACACAGTAATGTACAGGTAATGATTGAGTGCTCAGTAACAACATCATTATTACCAGGTTGGAAATAGCTACTCTCTAAAATTTGATTAGTTACTCCAGAATTGCCCATTATCTAAGCGTTTACTAGCAATTAGTTCCTCATTCCTTCCTCACTTGCTCCCTGGCAACTACTTGAAAATGTGTGTACCTTACTGTGAAGTGATTTGGAATACATGGAACAAATTTACATGCAAATAAATTTGTTCCATGAGGTTCTCTCATCTTCTAAACCAATCTCTTGTTAGAAAAGGCACTGACAGGCTGCCCCATGCTCCCAACATGTAAAGCTTGTAGAGTGGATGAAAGACATTTCTCTGTGCACACAGAGGCCCTCTGTTAGGAAAGCCCTGTGCGCAGTTCCTCACCGTCTCTGAGAAGGAGGCAACCGAATGTCGCAATGGCAACAAATAAGGTGCAGATGCTATCCAGGCGCAGTGCAAACCAGCGGGAGGTTATCAAGAACAAAAACCAAGCCTCTGAAAGGAGAAAAAAAAACAGGAGTACAAGAAAAAGCAAGAATGAATGTCAATGCAAAACAGCCTTACTAAACAGAGAAAAACCAAATAGTGACAGTCAGTATATTAATGTAAAGAACACTTGAAAGGTTTCTGTTCTTTTGGGACAGTATTTTAGTGTTACTGGACATTTACAGTAGTAGTAGCACCAATGATGAGAAGAAACTGGTCAAGAGAGGGTAAATGCCTCCACGGCTTTACAAAAGAGGGACGATTATGTAACTAGCTTGCCATGACATGTTGAATGTACTAGGAACTCAGTACAGTCTAAACTGTCTAGTCTAGTCTAAACTGTACAGATAAGTACAGTTTAGACTAATGTAACATCATCAAAATACAGCTTTTAATAAAATACTAAAACATTTTACAGAACCATAATCTGTTAACCACGGAGCCAAAATGACCCTGCCGCCACTAACCACAATTTGTCATGTTTAGTCAAGACCATTTATGATTTAAAATGGGTGGACTGCTCACCTTAAAGATAAAAACTGATGTCAAGAGGGCATATTTTGACAAAACATGGAATTTCACATTTGGCATGAATAGTTTTACATCAGATCACACGATAGAAGAGTGCTTGTAAATGGTAGACTGCTGGTTTGAGTGCAAAATCGTAAAATCAGCAATGTAAAGTCGAACCTGAATGCAGATCCTGATGGTCATCAAAGGTTTTCTGAAATCTGTCCTCTGCTCTGAAGGCTCGGATGGTCCACAGACCCTGAAGAGATGAAGACAGGTGGGAGAAGACTGGGCTCCGGGCTGCAGGGAGGAGGAGGCAAGAGGGGGAAATGCAATGAGAAGCCATCAGTTTTTCCTTGCACTCTACATTTAAGTCCACTGTCAAAGTCTTTATCATTGGCCAAACAAACCTATTAGTTCAAGACTAAAATGCTGCGGGGAGAAGACATTATAC
The DNA here is from genome assembly GCA_900302555.1 of Myripristis jacobus. Lineage (NCBI taxonomy): Eukaryota > Metazoa > Chordata > Actinopteri > Holocentriformes > Holocentridae > Myripristis > Myripristis jacobus. Next base: position 13,332 of record OMLB01056818.1, read on the forward strand.
ACAGGATTTATTCAGCATAAATTCACCATTCAATTTTGTCAAGATACGTACTTGTGGACTCGAGGCGTTTGACATCCCGTGATGTTTGCAGGTAGAAACGTCGCAAGTACAAGAAGAACAAGAGCAGCGGAATGACAGGAATGAGGATAAGAGGGATGACTGAGGCCGCCACCATTACCACGCCGATATTCTGCAACATCAACTAAACCGAAAATAAAACAGCATCACACACTGAAGAATACCAGGAAATCACATCTGAAGATAGGCTTAATATAATTATAATACTTTCATACTTGGTAGAAGTCCACAAAGGTTATGGGTAACATGGAGTCCAGTTGGCCGATGTCTTTGGAGAATCTGTTCAGGATTCGTCCTACACCAAAGAAAACAGACACAAGTTAAATACTGAGCCAAGATCAAAACAGTGCACCTGAGCACAGTTTTCTCTTTTTTTGTTCTCCTACAAGTCTCCAAACTTCCACTCTGTTAATGGCTCACCAATTGGGTTGACATCAAAGAAGTGCACTGGGGTGCGGATGACAGCGTTGAACATGCTGTTGTGGAGGTTCTGAGACGAACTCACCAGGCCATCAAATATTGCTAAACTTCTGGCATAGCCAAAGATCACAGCCGCTGCCGTTAAAGCTGAAAGCACAAAACCGACCATGAGCAAAACTCCATGTCACTGTCATTAGACTGCTGCAGCTGTTCTTTTATCTGCATCTACCTGCTTGGTCATCATATCCTCATTACTAATGATTATTTATCCCAAATCTCTCCTGTGTAGATATTAGAGCAGAAGTCATCCCTACAATATTGTCACAATGTTGGTAGTTATGTATAAGGCAAGTAAAGTTGCTGCTTCATGCAAATAAAAATATTTTCATATTTGTGCTTAAAAACATGAATGTAAAGCTTACCTGCATATATGCCAAGGTAATAGGAGAGATGTGACTCTTCGCTTGAGAGAGTAACATTAGGACCATGTTTAATAACAGGATCAACAGTGCTGTTGTAAAACTGCTCTCTTGCCCTGTCAGTGACAAGAAATAAAGAGCAGATCAAGTATGCAGTAAAAGATTAGAAATTGTTTAGAAATACAACTTAGATGAGTAGATGATATGCTCACCAGTATACCAGCCACCAGTCCTGAAATATATATGCAGCCTTTGGATGCAAAAAGAGTTCAACAAGTTAGCATACTGAGGTACAACAGATTCTTTTTTGTGGACATTTCTGTTGCTGTGCGTTAGAGTAAGAGCAGAGATGACAAAAAAGTACATTTATATTTTTTCCTGTTCAAGTATTATCCAAAACCTTATAAAAATAAAGGTACTACTGCAGTATTTAAAAGTAAAAGGCCTCATAAGTCATGGCTTACCTCAGCTATGACACTTAGAAGGACTATGGCCAGTAAGACCAGAGAGCTACAGCCCGCAGTGAAGAACTTGAGATAAATGGCACAGCTAATATCTCCCTCAAACCGAGACTCCTCTGCCATCGTCTGAGCAGTTTCCCCCTGCAGTCAAAAGTAATGACACATCAGCGCCTTCTTATCTAAACACACACAACTGCTGAGGGCAGGATGCCAAAATCTGGACACGGGGATTTATGTTTGAGAGGAAACTGTCAAACTGAGGAACACAGTCAAAGTTTAAATTGTAGTATATGATTCGGTCCATTCAAATGGCTGTCCCCTTGCCAATGGCTCTGCCTTTCAAAAAGGGAGAGGGTACCCCCAAATCCTTTTGCTCAGTAATGAATTGGTGATTGTTTACCTTATGATGATCACCAACTGGAGGTCACTGCTTATACACCTTTTTAATTTTTTCCAATACATCACTGCCCATATGTAAAGCATTAGGTGATAATTCTGCCCAAGTCAAAATACAAGTAAAATTTTAGAATTTTAAAACCCAACATTTGTGAGAAACCTTTTAAATGTAATAAACAAATTGAATTCAAGTTCTGTTAACTCTAAGTGTGCTTCATCAATCAGATGTGACATGCAGTGCAACACCTTCTGCATATTTTCCAAAATGTACTTACAGGCAGCTGGTCGGCCCAGTTGTTCTCTGCTGGCAGTAGGCTGTTGTGAGAAGTGGAAGAGCTGCAGGAGCGAATCGTCTTCTGGCTGAGCATTGAAAGTTTGTCAGCGTCAGCCGCCTGAGGCCGTCGCTCCTGCTCCTCGTCGCTCTTCAGCAGGGACACAAAGTCAAGGCCAGAGCACCGCAGCTCATCGTAGGTACCTTGTGCCATGACATGACCCTGGTGGACACGTAAAAAAAACAACAAAAGACATTCAAAAATAAGAAATAGTTTGTGTGCCCAAAATTAATCAAGTCTTTAAGCCCCACAAGAGTTTTATTTCCTGTGTACCCCGTCTTTCACCTCCCTCTCTAACTCCAACTATTTACATGAGGAATGAAAGAAGAAGAACTAAAAGGTTAAGTGAACTCTTTTAGAACTCTTTTAGGTGCAACATCAAACCCACATTTGCATACATACTTCTAATGGGGATCCTCTAGATGGTTTACTAAAATAGACAGATCTCATGCTCTAGGCTGTTGTGGTTATTAAAACCTCTATCATGTTTCATGACCTCAGGGAAACACGTCATGTTCTCTATCTTACAAAAAAAAAAAAATGACAAGCTGTGTCTGTACTTTTCCACTTGCAAAGTAGCTACAAACTCAGATGTGTCTGTATGCACCAAGGTCACCCTGTTATCTGTGCCATGAACATTTCATGGCAATCCACCATATAACTTTTGAGATACTCCACTGCAATACTGACAATTGACAATCACCAAAACTGACAGGTTTAATCCTCTAGTCCAGTTGTTCTCTGATTTTTTTCAATAATGTGCCTCCTTTGAAATATTTTTGTCAGCCAAGTACCTGCTGACCAGTGCAAAAATAAATACATAAATAAACAAACAAATAAATAAATGGTTGAAAAAAATGCTAATGTAAAGAGATCCAATACAGCTCCATCAGTGTCTGAAACAACAACCTGAGACTGATACCACCACACAGTGTAAAGGTGTTAAGTTGTGGTGTTAAGTTGCAATAACAAAAGAAAACCAAAAGCAGAGTATTCCCATTTGACGCAGTTGTAACTCATGTAAAGTAATCATTCAGGGCGTGCACTGACCTCCATGAGGACCACAATGTGGTCGGCGGCCTTCAGGTACTGCAGCTGGTGGGTGACGAGGATACGAGTTTTGTTCTTCAGCAGACCACAGATACACCTGGCCACAACCGCAAACACAGAAATTAGAAGTGATGTCATCAAACACAAAACTACATTTTGTGGTGATGTACACCGTTTGTCACCATGGGTCATTTTTTCCGCCCAGTGGATAAAAGATGCCTTGGTAGCTGTGTATTGTTTGGTTAGATATCATCAATTGGGTAAATGTCTGAACTGATTCACGTGACATGGCAAAACTTCGTGGAAAGGTTGGTCCTGAGCCACAGAGGAGCAGATGAACTTTGCATGATGTCTGAAAAAGCGGGGCGTGGCCTATCAAGGTGCACAGCTTCTAAACAGATTGTTTAATGTTTGAAGGTATTAAGTAAAACATAACTACAATCATAAACACCGACTAAAGTTTAATTTGGTCAACTACATGACTTGGATACGTCATATCTTGCATGGCTCTGGTGGTAATATGCACTCGGCTAAGTGGTATCTTTCTACTTTCAGCATGAGTTTCCTCACTGTCCTGTCAGACCCCCAGCCACTCACTGCTCAAAGAGGTGTCTCCCAACTTCAGCATCCACAGCACTCAAAGGGTCATCCAGGAGGTAGATATCAGCATCCTGGTACACAGCTCTGACAACACACACACACACACACATCATGCATTGTCACGGACCACTGAGGAGAACAACGTGCCCATGCAATCCTGACTGTCTGAATTCACTTTGCCTGAGTTAATAAACTATAAAGTGTTATAAAAAGTGTGTTATATAAAGTGTTGTGTACAGCCCAAGAGTACTTTGCATTATACGATTTGTGAGAGTTTGGAGTGCAGAAAATTCAAATTCGTACCTCTCCCTGCCTTTTATATTTAGGCCTAACAAAACCTCTTAATTGCTACGGTAAAACGTAGCCCTTTGTGGCTTGTTGTTAGTTAAACTGCTTATTGGTGGCACTTGTGACCGATCTCTCACCTCGCCAGGTTAACACGAGCTTTCTGCCCCCCGCTGAGCGTGGCTCCTCTGTCCCCGATCAGCATCAGGTCTCCGTCTGGGAGCAGCCCCAGGTCCTGCACACAGAGGGGGCTTTCTGAATTCACAAATAATTATAACCACTTCTCTGGAAAAACTCCACTATCAACACTGGTAACTGGGTGTCCATGCCAAATGCTTCAAACATGTGTATAGAGATCAAGCGTAATACTGACACCATCCAGCAGAGATGTCACTCTGTCTTACAGGTGCATCCCGCAATGCAGTGTTTTGTGCTCTCATACAAAATGCTACCGAACCGAACCAGGCAACCAAACCACTGGATATACAGAGGTGAAAATGCTATTGAACATCTTGTCTCAGCCTGGGTAAGTAAGAAAGTGTTTTGCCAAAAACATTGGTGTATTTCCTTAAAAGCCCTCTGTTGTACGGAAGTGCTGTCTCTCACCTTCTTGAGGGCACAGGCCTTGAGGACCTTCTCATATTTCTGGGTGTTCAGCTCCTTGCCAAACAGAATGTTGCTGCGGATGGTGCCAGGGAACATCCAGGGCTGCTGGGAGGCGTAGATCAGCTGACCTTTGACCCTCAGCACCCCCTTGTCGCGAGGCAGCTCTCCCAGGATGGAGCTCAGCAGGGATGACTGGGAGAACACGAATGTAAGGGACACATAAGCTGGTGTGCAAGTCAAACACACAGTTGACAGAGTTAAGCATTTCGTCCATTGTTGGCATTAAGACTTTCTGTAAACTGTTTACATTTTGTAAGCTATGTACTTATGTACCAGGATGTGGGTTGAAAGCTCTCTCACTTTGCTGACTGTAGTAGCCCAGACCATTCACCAAGTAAGCCAACAGCTAAGCTAGTTTATGCAGGCTTTCTGACCTTTCCAGCCCCGACTGGTCCAATGACAGCAACGAGTTGACGCGACCTCACAGTGAGAGAGACGCTCTGCAGAGACGGTGCGTCCAGACTCTGAGCGGGAGAAAAGCCGGCACATGTAACACATGGAAATATATAAAACTGTGTAGAGATTTTCCATTCCAGAAAGGATTTCACATTTCCTGGTACCAGAAGCTATGTTTCATTTTTACTTCATAGACAGGTTGTGAATAGAGCGGCCCCAATGTAACCCCACCCTGCTGCATTTTGAAAACTTCTTAAAAAGCTTGTTGTTTGTTGCACATAGTAAATTAAAAACAATAAATAATAAATTAAAAACCGACAAAGGCAGACCCAGGTGAGTAATTTTGTGTGCATACAAGAGCTGGTTAGTCTGAATACCTGGACACCCAAAGTGACGAGTTGACATTACACTACAGTGAAAGGAAAGGACTACCTTTCCCTTGGACTTGTATGGACTTGTAAATCGATTTATGGTTGGAATTCGGAAAGCAATTCTGAAAGCAATCTTCTAAATTATATGTTGCTCTATTTATATGTGCCCATGCCTGTCAAAATGGTTCAAATCAAAAACCCATGAGGATTTTGGGAATGTATTGGAGCATACATATATAGATGTACTGTGTGCAGCAATGCTTTAAATAAATGTTGCATATTACATTTCCGGATAGGATATTCACCTTGTCCCAGTAGCAGGTCAAATTCTGAAGTTCAAGGGAATTGTTGTTATTTTCCTCCTCAGGTAGTGCAAAGCCTCGTCGGTCAATCTCATCCAGCAGAAGGAAATTCTGTGAGAGGGTTAATAGATGTTGAATATCTTCATGACCGTACACAGTGAATGTGATCATCAAAAGCCATACATATGCAGTTGTCAGAAAATGTGTACGTATTTTGTCTTCTTTTACAGCACTTTCCAACGCAATTAAGACTAGTGGTCTAGTGGAAAACACGAAGACTTTAGTGGCTGTTTTAACTCATTAGGATGGCAATATACTGATAGATGGGTTTCAAGCAATAATAGAAATTTGAATGGCAACCTTGAACCGCTGTGCAATTTACAATAGTTGTGGCCCAGAACATAAGTGCCAGTCACAAAATAAAAAGTTTCAACAGCCATCATATAGCTAAGGCTAAGCTATAGCTAATTCATAACAGCTATGGCAAAATCGAACGTAAGAAATCTAACAGCAACATCCACAGAGTTGCCCAACACTTCCTCCTATCAAACACAGTACGGTTCTCTCTTGGTTTGGTTTCAAGAAGAAAAAAACTCTAAAACAAGATTTAGGCCAGTCAATACCAATGTAATCTATAGTATACATCTGTGATCTGTGGCTGAACAAACACCAGTTCTATGCTTGAATTAGGTACTAATAAATAATAGAAAAATCTCCTGTTACAGGACTGTTGGAGGCGTCAAGATGGACGCCAGGCTCGTTTGAGACCATTCTGGCATCAGAAATAAAAGCATTTGTGTAATATGGGAATTGGCTATTTCCTAAAAAGATTTCAGGTTGATGGTCATGCATGACTTGCTGTGCTTTCAAGCAAGAATGATGATGCATGATGAATATCAGTTGAAGTTTGGTGGGAACTGAACTGTTTCAGAACAAGAAGAGCAAATCTGTGGACAGTCATAAATTAGATGTATGCTTGTCTGCCATAGCTATTTCAAACAAGCTGTACCACGTTTTTGAAATGGGCCATAAAAATTCCCTCCTGAAAGCTGATATTTGAATCAAGGCTTCCACACATAAGAGCCTGTCTAATACTGTACTTTACATCACAAAAAAGACTTACCTTAATCCTACGAATGCTCACTAACGTCTCCGACACCTTCTCAATGCCCAGTGCAAAAAACAGGGTGACAGTGAGCTTAATTGTACCGTAGAGGGACACCGTAACAAACACACGACTGGCAGAGATGGGATTTCCCAAAAGAACAAAGACAGTGAAGGTGACGAAGACGATGATCTTGCTGCTGGCAAAGAAGGAGGCCATGTTGAGCCCTCGCAAATAGGAGGTCCTCATGATCTCACGGATCTCTTTCCTGGAAAAAGGAAACGGGGAACAGTAAGAGTTCCACCAAAATAGTATTTTAGTTTATCAGAAGCAACGGATATACTTTCTGGTAAGTCTTGCGATGCTGTGTCCTATCAAATTTATGTTAAAAAATAATGCCACCATGCCAATTAATGCTTCCACTGATTTGGCCTTTTTTTTTTTGTTCGTTTTTTCCGCTGAGGATTAAGTGCCTGCAGCTTTGCCCCTGCTGAGTACAGTAGCCTTTCTGCTGCTCCTGCCAATGTGCTTGGGCTGAGCTGTATTGATGTCACATCATTGATCAATAAACATCATAGTTCTCTCTTTTCAAACAAAGTTGGCTTTCTGTTATTGTAACTAAACTGGTTTAAGTCTTATCAACAAGACAGCGATTAACTGCAGTGCCAACTACATATCTGAAACTAGTTCCTCTGGTTTCAAGATCTCTTGCAGCCAGCATTAATACATTCTGTAGATACTATCCGAATGATACTAATAATGATGATAAAAACCACAGGTGCAGACATTTAACAGCTTCTGCTTTATCCCTGAGCAAATAACAAGAAAAAAAATCCTATTTACACCATTACCTTCTGACTTCAGTCACCAGAGCTGAAAACATTTTTTCCCAGGCGTACATCTTGATGATCCTGATTCCAGACACCACTTCATTCATAATGCGGATTCTACTGTCAGTAAGGACAGCTGTTTTACTCCTACAACGAAAAGTAACAGTGACGCTCATTTAAGTTATTCATAAAATGCCATGCCATCACTGCATAATGACTTCAGTGATAGCCAGCCAAAACTGTGATGTCTAATTTTCGGCCATGTGCGGTTCAAAGTTCAACAATAACTCAATCATTTGCTATCTACGTACCATTGGGAAATTGCATGGGAAGGGCAAAAGGGTTATGAAGGTACTTGTCAAGGCACAAGCAGATTTTTACAGAATAAAACAGGAGAAGTATTGTCAGGGGGAATCAGCAAGATGTGCTAAAGTAGTTTGACAAGCTAAGCAAGAACAATAGGTGGAGAGCGACAGTGCGAGAAGCAAAGGATTAAGGCTGTTTTACGGTTACTAATGTGTCAACGCTTGGGTTGGTGTCTTATGAAAAGTATGGCATAACACTAAAGCGTTTATGCTCAAACAAAGGAGAGGGGGATGTCTGCAGCACAGGCTGTCATCTCCAGGAAAACAATGCTTGAGATGGAGTCGCACGCATAGCTTCACGCTTTCTCCTGTGTTGTTTGTTTCTCACATTTTGAACAGAGGAACATTTTCTTCCTCAAGCCTTCATCAGTGTCATCATGCTGACAAAGGCCAACAGCGGAAAACATTTTGTCTTTGTCTCTGAGACATTATGTTTTTGGCTATTAGACTTCATCAATGTCAATGCCACTGATGGCCAAAATCATTTTGTCTCATTGACAATGAGCCTTCATTAGTCATTAGTCTTCAGCGTCATTGATGACACTGATGAAGTCTAATGGCTGAAAACGTTTTGTCGCTGTTCAAAACAGATTAAAGAGACAGAAGCATGGGGAGAGCGACTCCATTTTGAATATCACGATATGATTTTAAGAGGAACACATCAGTAGTCAAGGTGCGATGGTCACAACAAGGGTTCATAGTTATGTCCATGGCAGCCAACTCTATCAATTTCTCTGCAAACCCATTTGCAGACAAGAAATCTTTTCACCACTTAGCAGCTAATATCTTACTCCCTTTGGCTGACAAAGCTCTTGGTCCATCCTACCAATGAGAATTAAAGACAAACGATAACAGTGTCTACAACCTTACAGAGTTTGACAAGTACATCACACTGTCTGACAACACATACGGTTAGGTCCACAAGTATTTGGACAGTGACACAATATTCAGAATTTTGCCTTTGTACACCACCACAGTGGATTTGAAATGGAGTGATCAAGGCACGACTGAAGTACAGACCTTCAGCTTTAATTTGAGGGGTCAAATGAAAATATGGAATTAACCTTTTAGGAATTACAGCAAGTTTTATACATTGTCACCCAATTTTCAGTGGCTAAAAAGTAATTGGACAAACTATGCATAAGACATGACTACAATTATAAGGATTATATTCAATATATGGGGGAAAATCCTTCACAGTCTAAGAATGCCTGAAGTCTGGCACCAATGGACAACATCACCAAAATCTGAGTTTCCTCCCTTGAGATGCTCTGCCAAGCCTTTACTGCAGCTGCCTTCAGTCGCTGCTTTCTGCCTCCAGTTTGGTCTTGAGCAAGTGAAAAGCAGCTCAGCTGGGTTGAGGTCTGACGACTGACTTGGCTATTGAAGAATATTCCACTCTAGTATAGTCCTACTTCCATCAGCAGTCACAGCATCAATAAACACTACTGACCCAGTTCAGTTGGCAGCCATACAAGTCCATGCCATAACACTGCCTCCACCATGCTTGACAGAAGATGTGGTATGCTTTGGGTCAGGAGCTGTTCTTTGCTTAGGACCCCTGCTTTCATTCTCCAAACTTTCCTCTTTCCATCATTCTGGTAATATTCATTTCATCTGTCCAAAGAGTTCCAGAATCGGGCAGGCTTTGTAGATGTCTTTTTGTAAAGTCTAATCTGGCCACAAGAATTCTTCAGTCATCCACTGTAGATGTCTTCTGTGGTCTTCCAGGCTTTTTGGTGTTGCACTCCTTCTTTTGCAGGATATACCAAACCATTGAAATGTCTACTCCTAAATTTGTTGCTATCTGTCTGATAGTTTTTCTTTTGTTTTTTGAGCCTAATGATGGCCTCCTACACCTGCATGGACACCTCTTTGGATCGCATGTTGAGGGTTCTGATAAACAGCTACCAAATGCAAATGCAAACACTTGGAATGAACTCCAGACCATTTATTTTCCTAATGTGTCATGGAATAACTGGGGAAAAGGCCACAGCTGGTCATGAAACTGCTTTTTAGTCAAGTGTCCAATTACTTTTGAGCCTCTGAAAATGGGGTGACAATGTATAATCCTGGCTGCAATTCCTGTTAATTCCATATTTTTGTTCAACCCCTTAAACTTAAGCTGAAAGTCAGCACTTCAATCACATCTTGATTACTCCATTTCAAATCCACCACAGTGGATGGAGGGCAAAATTACTTGTGGACCTAACTGTATTTCTGTCTTTAGGACATCATTTTGGCTGTTAGACATTGTCAACACATGTCTTATAACCATAAAGAAGCCTTTATTTTGAATATAGATTAGAAACGTTTGAGTACTGGATTGTGTAGGATTGGAATCAAAGTTTGAGCAAGCACTGGTTTGCCATTTCCCTAAAATCTCAACAACATAAGATGGCCCTGAGACAACTACATGCTCTGGTGGGTGACAAACTCATTCTTCAACTTTCCTCATCCCTCACCTTAAGATCCCAAACAGCTTGCCAAACCAGGTCTGCAGGGGCATCATGAGGGAAATGACTGCCACGCCAGCCAGACATGAAGGGCCGATCTCGTACCACAGGAAGAAAATGATTACCACAGCCTGAAGGGGTCCCACCCACAGGTAGTGCATGTTGAGTGTAACCTACAAAGACACTGGTTAATCATGAGCTCAAGCATGAAGAAAATAAAACTGAATAAAAAACAACAACAACAAAAAAAACACTGAATATTGGACAAAATAATGGGCCAGTTTTATGAGATCTGCTTCATTTCACTCCTGTGTACTTTTTATCTGCTTTTCTTATTTTGTTATATTTATATCAAAGAACTTGCAGGAAAAAAACAACATAAAGGGAAAAAAACAGTTTTAGTAAGGTGGTGGGTCACCATGAG
>OMLB01056819.1:0-35715 GCA_900302555.1 Myripristis jacobus
CATGTGAAAAGAAAACAATGTCACATGTGAACTTTAACTTTTCACATGTGATTTGCTGTTTTCACATAGATAGATAGATAGATAGATAGATTTACTTTATTGATCCCAAACTTGGAAATTTCCAAGATGATTGATTGAAATGATTGATTGACATGATTGAAATTTTCCACGTCAAAAGAAAATTGGTCACACATCATGGGGGGTCATGGGGAATTAGCATTTTCACATGTGATTGGCCACAACAACATAAAATCTCATGAGATTTGCATTTTCACATGTGAATTACACCTTATCATGTGACTAGTTTCTTCTGATGTGAACTATAATTTCACATGTGAAAACAACACAATTCACATGAAATCGCATGTGAGATTTATATCTGAACATTTATATCTTACATCTTTACACATAAACCACAGGTGGTTTTGGAAGATCAAAAGTGCTGATATCTTTGGCTGGAAACCCACCACCTGGGCCTGAGAATAATGCAGAGTGAACTCAAAATCTCATGGAGTGATGTGATTTATTATATCACCTCAGAGTACAATAAAGAATATTTTTTACAGTTAACATGACTCTTTTTGTTAAGCCATTCGAATTTCCCAGTTCACATTTGAATTATATAATGGTGTCTTAGTTAAATAAGTTGTATTTAACAAAGGTAATACATCACCTGTTTACATATCATGCATACTATCTGAATAACTTCTTAGTTTAATAAATAAAATCATTTTCTGCAATGTGTAGAAATGGTCTGTTTTTTGGTGAACAAGTATAGCTGTTTAATGTTAACGAACACCTTTCTCCTCCACTTGTTAGGCTAAACCAGCATGTAGCAGGGTTTTTGATGTGGGATGCTTGCCAGTTAGGTATGTGTTTGTATGTTTACTGGAAGAGCTAATAGAAACTCAATCTGATAATGTAAAATATTATTCTTGCTGCTGTCAGATTGCAGTTGATTTTCTGACTGCTGCGTGTAGCAAACACAGCAGGACAATAATTCAAATATTCACTGTTTTCTATTTTGACTGCAGTCACAGTACAACATAGACTACACTGTGTCCACTTTATTAAGTCCATCTGTACAATCTAATGCAGTTCAGCGCAACAGCTCTGCCATAAATTCTACCTTTTAACAAACTTTATAATGTTCAGTTGTTGCTGACATTGTGGAAAATGTGCAAATTTAATTCTATGTTTATTACTGAGGTTGTAGTTTGCAGAGGTCTTGTACTGGACTTTATTATCTTGAGAGGTGTTTCTAGTTTTTTGTCCTCCCTTTCAACTCCCTTCCAACTTTATGGCACAACAGCTGGACTGGATTGGGTTTGATTGTGCAGGTGTATTAATAACGTGGCCGCTGAGTGTACCTTCACAGTTCTCAAGCCAGAGTGACGAATGCAACTGCTTCTTCTTCTTTCTGATTATTGGCAGCTGGCCAACACATATAAGGGCCCTGCTAATTTGCTTTATAACCACAATAATAAACACTTTATTCTGTATTAGCCAAATGGTCATGGTGAACAGCAGTGACAGTTTTTCTCCTTTAGAACAATAATAATAATAATGTAATATTTTGTTTTCCATCATTTAGTCTTTGTTTGTTTGTTTGTTGACACATAGGAAACTTTATAAAAGATGAAAAATAGAATTAACAAGAAAATGTGAGGAAGAATTTCCTAAAAACCTTCAAGGGGCTTAAAAAGTGGCATTCTCCAGGCAGCATGCCACTGAAAGTAACCATACACAATTTGTATGTGTCATACCAATAATTTAGAAAAGTAAAAGAGTAAAAGGCTTGAAAATAATTCTTTTCTTTCTTCATCATACCTGTTGGCAAACTGTCAGTACATGTTTGACTGGCTCCGATTTGTGTGTGTAGCAGTGTGTGTGTGTAGCCCAGTAAGGTGCTTGGTGAATTTATGAAGTGTTTGATTAAGACCTGTGTGTCTTGTTCTCAGGCGGGTAAAGATCATCACCTCCCCCGGGCTCTCACCCCATAATCCACCAATTCCTGCCTGTTTTTGAATGCCGCAAAGATGTCTTCCTCTGCCAACTCTAAGTGCCAGTATTCCTGCCAGGTTTTGCGTGCATAATCCTTTATGATGGTTTTAACTTCTGCTTTACTTCGTGGAACTTGCATTTCAGCTGATGTTAGTGTTAATGAAGGTTTAGCTAATGTAAATACCACTTAATTTCCTCCCACCCCCTACATGAGCAGGAACCTAAATGAAGTAGATATCCAATCATAGTTGTAAACAACAGCAAAAAAAAAGTATGTGCATTATGTCTAAATATGTGAACTAATCCTATAAAATATTACAACAATAAAAACAGAAATAAGAAATTGAACATATGTATATATAAAAAAGTCTGCTGATACACACTATATATACACACTAGGATATTGCAGTGTTGAATTGTTGTCAAGTTCCACGTGTATACATTATTGCAGAGTTAAATGGTCAGATAAACAGGTAAATAGTGTACAGTTATGCAGACTGTAAACAGGTTATCTGACCCTCCAGGCGGTGAAAGGGGGTAGGTGATGATGGGACAGTGTTAAGGTAGATTTAATGTCCATGCACCATTTTGCGCATTGGGATTTCCTATCCACCTATAAACTGCGAAAACTGGACCTCTTACGCCACAGCACCCCTTCATGAAAGCCTGTCGGTGACCAGTCTGCGTGCGGCGACTCACTTTAAAATGTGACGGCGGATTTCTAACATGTGTTGTTTGTGTAAGAGCCGTTCAGCAATCCCACTCTGCGCACACACACTGTCCATTACGGCTTCCAGTCCACACCCGGAAGCTAAGGGCGCTCGCCTCTCGGACGCCTTCTTCTGGCACGGCGTAGTTTAACTTCTGGTTTCATGGGCAACTTATTGACATAATCCACTCGGTGAAGTCGGGGTGATAGATTCGGGTTTGGGAAAGCGTTTCGGAGCTTTTTTTCGCCGTCGTGACCCTGCGGCTTGAACGGAGAGGCAGCGAACCGCCGGCCGCCGTCATTGACATTGACAGATCAGTTGTGCTGTGCAGGCGTGCGCAAGTTGATGTGTGTGTAGTGGGCTTCGTACCCATATTTCTCCGGTTTCCCCAGCTACAATGAGTGAATATTTTAGCCTTTCCGACTGCGATGTCATTGGCTTCGATTTGGACCACACACTCTGCCGATACCATCTGAAGGAGACCTCCAGGGTGAGTTTGTAGCCCGTCAAGCTAGCTAGAGCCCCAGTCCCCGGCTATTGATGATTAACGCTGTCGCCGTAACGACATTTCTATCAAATGTTGCATCCAATGTGGCACGGAGCGGCCAAAACGGTGCAGCACTCAATAATCCGTCCTCTGCAGACTCATGTGGGCTAGCATCGTCGCTGGTTGGATGTGCATGTGTGTGTGTGTGGATGTGCATGTGTGTGTGTGTGTGTGTGCAAGGTGATGCGATGCTCCTGATGCTGCAGTCACTCTGCGTGACTCACAGGTCTATAACGTCGCCTGTTATGCCCATACACGCTCTCACTTCGCCTCTCAGGCCTTTGATATCATTAGGACCTAGAAGCACCACACACACACACACACACACACACACACACACACATGCCTTGTAGCAGGTACACACATCACCTGCATTGTGTGTGACACCCTATGGCAGGAAATGACTGCTGGATGCAGCTGTTCCTCGTGTCATATACGTGGTATAACGTAGGCCTGCTCCATCAGGCCTTGTTCATTTCATACTTTATCCTGTCGTGATGATGGCAGGTCCCCAGTGCGTGCCAGTTCTGCTGTGTGTCCCTGCTGTTGGAAATGAAATAGCCTTGGGATAGTCAACCATGTGCCAGCCAGGGAGGAAAGTAAGGGTCGGGGGGGAAAAAAAATAGGCTCGCTTTAAGTATTGCCATGCTTTGTTTTCTGATTTTTTTAAAATAAAATTTTGTTTTGTGCTGAATCGATTGAAAGACAAGATATTGGTATCATATGACACTAGAGGACCCAAGGAGTCCACTGGATTCTGTGCCAAGTGTGTCATGTTAGGTTGTCAGCAAGGAGAATAAATACCGCGCCAAAGTTAGGCTGAATTTCGATGAGGGGAAATCTGGCATGGCCTTTTTCATAAGGGGCTCTTGCCGTGTCACATCAGGATATCTGGATGAAAAACGGTTCTCTGGGTACTCACAGGTCACCCCTTTGCAGACATGCCCAGTTTTTATTTTGCAGTTTGGGCCACAAACCATGCAGTCCAAATGTGTTTTGCCTTTTGGCCTGTTGTAAAATGGTGTGTTTGTGCAGACTAGGGCCTAAACAGCCTTAGAGTTGCATACATTGGGGTTTGACTGGAAAGCTGAGCCTCTTATGGATTCAGTGAGCCCAGCTGTACTCATGTGTGATGATGCTAGCTCCCACTTAGCCATTTCATTGTAGTGAGAATATATATTTTTTAAACTTGACATCACTGTATAAAATGACCCATTGTGACCTTTAGGATAATCACATCTTCATGAAACCTTGCATCCACAAACTAGAGTATATTTTAAAACACAAAAATCTCAAAGAAATCACATTATTGGAAACACAGTACACATTGATTTGGAATCAAGTATCATGATAGTATTGAATTGGAAGATAGGTATATCATCCCAGCCCTAGAGGAAAGAAATTACCTGGTGTAGTCTTTGGTTGGAATGAAAATCTTGCATAAATGTGCCGTGTTTTGCCCACCCCTGCATATTCCTGTGTCTGTTCATCCTGACTCCAGTGACTTCTTTCTTTTGCAGCTGATCTATGAGAGCTTTGCCAGGTATCTGGTGGAGCATAAAGGCTATGACAAGGACCTCTTGAACTTAACTCCCGCTACCTGGGATTTCTGGTGAGTCATCAGCAGCGCCAGCCTGAACAGAAGTGGTGTAGTCTAGGGATAAACACAGGTATGCTGAATACCCTTCTCTTTTTCTACGGCTATGCACACCTAATTATAGCTAAAATATGCAAAATCCTGGAAGCACAGCTCACCCTCCTCCCTTCAGCTCTATGCCCACTTGCGCCTCATCACTGAGAGAAACATGCCTGTCATGAGGCTTTGCAAAGCAGTGTCGGAGTGGTAAAATCTATTTTCACAATGGGATCTCTCTCAGAAAGGACCACAACCACTGAAACATTCATGAAGTGTCTCATGAACCTGGCAGTAAATAATTAAATACGGTGTATGAACAGTTTACAGCCCATTTCCCAATTAATTATTAAGCTACAGTTCCCTTTATGTCAAATGGAATACTCTTACACAGCGCTGTCTCGTCATTTATTAACATTTCATGTCAGCCAAAATTTAGGAGCAGTGATTCCAGCGAGCAAATGTTGATGTCCAGCGGAAATCACTGGTATTGATTTTGCTGTGAATGGGACAGCAGTCATGATGTGGGTGCTGGAGGTTGGCACTGGATTTATAACACGCTGATTTTGTGTCCAGTTTCAAAGGGCTAGTGGTGGATCTTGAGGATGGAAACCTGGTGAAGTTGGCGGAAGATGGAACTGTTTTAAGGTAGGCTTGGCAGGCAATCACTGCTTGTTTGATTTGCTTCTCTTCAGTGCTGTTTACCCCCATTTTTGTTTCACAGATAGACTTTTAAAATAGTATAATAAAAGAGTTGTATTTTTGATTGATTAGAGCAACGCATGGAAGCAGTGACCTCAGCACAGAAGAGATCATCAAACATTATGGTCCAAAAAGGGAGTGGAAGCACTTCAATAGCCTCAATACCTCCTTCACAAGATCTGGTATCCTGTCCATTTCCACCTTTGTTATTTGACAGCTGTATGGTTTTGGCTCTTCTGTAGGCCTGTGTCCATCATCAGAAATTTCATCATAATAAGATTTTTTAAATCATGGTAATTCTTTTTTGTGTCACTTTTTTAAATGTTCTTTTGTTTTTCTTTTTGCAGCGAAATACTATTTCTATGACAACTATTTTGATCTACCTGGGGCTCTTCTCTGTGGAAGAGTTGTGGACATGTTGCACAAGGTAAAATCAGATGAGAAATTTTTTGAAATAAACACTGGCCTGTGATTTCATGTGGGGAAAAAAAGATTGAAAGGTGTTTTCTATTTTTGTGAACAGCGTGGAAATGAGGTGAATTCAGACTTTTGGAAAGACATGATTGCTGCTATCGACCACAATTACAACACATCTGCATTCAAAGGTATGCATCAGCTTCCTTTTGCGATGGCTGGTTGTAGTTTTTCTCATAATTTATGTCTTATGCAAGTTTTTGGTATTTCAGGTATGTCTTGGATCCAGTCACACACAGGGAGAACACACACACTGACATACAGAAAAGAGTGTTTTTCTTTTTTGGAACTAGAACTTTATTCTTTGTTTTGGTCATCAAGTGGTACATTACATTACACATCCAATCAGACATAGTTGTTTTGACAAAACACATTTTGATTTTTCCCTCTGTTGTCTTGTTAATGACAGTGCTTGTGAGAATGTGCTGATCTTTAATAACAACTTATTTTAACACAAGTTTGAGTTCTTTTGCGTGTATATTACAGGTAAAACTTTTTCAACGACAGACATTAATAAACACAAACAGAAGTACAAGGTTTACTGTAAATGTTACAGGCAGGTGAAGAGCACCACACAAGATATCTTCCAATATTGCTTCATGCTTCTTAAAATTGCACTGAAACACATAATTCACTGGGAAATGGGAACAATTTGAACCATACATTTTGAAATTTTATTCATCCCCTCTATTAATGCCTCTCTCTGTTGACTTTTCAGGCAATTTCTTTTGTCTTGCCATTAATGTAAAAATAAGATTGAGGCAGATAAGCTTGTAAAAATCACATCAGAATTTACAATGACAATCTTGAATTTTGTAAACTGGACTATTTCTCTGAGTAGTTCATATTTTTTGTAATGTTTTGAGGTTTAATTGGATTTGTGAAATCACGTGGAGGCAATCAAAAACCCAGAGAAAGCGCAGTGAACATTGTCTGCTGCAAAAATGCCATTGCTCTCCTCATCAGGGACCTGGACGTATACTCTATCATGGGCATTCAGCATCAGGACAGCACTGCCAGACATCTGATCCAGGAATCCCTTGTTGTACTCATCGTAGGTGAATACAAGTGGCTCCTCATTTCTGTAGAGAGCCACCAAAGCATTGGCCCCATTGACATGCATATGGTAGGCAAAATAGTAGAGGCCTGGGATCTGGCAGGTAAACACGCCAGTGCTGGGGTCATAGTGGTTCTCTCCATTGTACAGAACCTGGTGGAACTGAATAGGGCTTCCAGCTGGGGGGTAGGCTGTGGTCAGCACAGCACTGAAGGCAGACATAGGGGCCTTCATCATTTCATGAGGCACCATAACCTCATGAGACTTGATAGGCATGCTCTTCTCATGGTGGTAGACCACCTCTCCTGGGGGGCCAGGTGGACCAGGTGGACCAGCAGGGCCTGGGATACCATCTTGACCTCTGGCGCCTGGAATTCCAGGTGGACCGTGGGGACCTGTAATTCCTTTAGCTGTCATTCCAGCTGGGCCAGGTAGGCCTGGATGACCTGGGTGGCCCTTGAGTCCTTGGGGACCTGATGGACCGGGAGGGCCAACGGGTCCTCTGGCCCCTGGAATTCCATTCTCACCACTTTTTCCTGGTGCTCCGACGGGTCCAGTGTGTCCCTTTGGTCCTGGAAGGCCCATAGCACCTGGTTTACCTGGGGCACCATTGTGGCCTGCTGGACCCTTTTCACCTTGAGGACCATTGTGACCTGGGGGCCCTGGAGGACCTGCTATTCCTGGGATACCTGGTTTTCCTGAGAAACCCTGAGCTCCCTGATCCCCTTTGGTTCCCTTAGGCCCTGGTGCACCCACCATACCGGTGTCACCTTTAGGTCCTTCTTGGCCTGTCTCACCCTGGAATCCTCTTGCACCTTGTGGACCAGCTGGGCCAATAGGACCAGGAGCACCTGGAGGACCAGTGTAACCAGTGGGACCTGGCTCTCCCTTCTGACCAGTGGTTCCTGAGGTACCGGGGGTTCCTCTGTCACCTGGCATTCCAGGGACACCTGGCTTACCAACACCTGGCATGCCAGGGGAACCGGGCTGACCAGCTGGACCCTGAGGACCTTTAGGTCCCATAGGTCCAGGCATACCAGGAGTGCCATTCTGACCTGCTTTACCTTGTGCTCCAGCGCCGGGAGGCCCAGGGTGGCCCTTTGGCCCTGGAATACCCGTTGCTCCAGGTGCGCCATCTCTACCTGGGTTACCAGACTTACCAGGCTCACCTGGGAAGCCAGGGGCACCAGGCTTACCAATTCCGGGCTGGCCAGGCATACCAGATGGACCCATTGGGCCAACTGCGCCTGGTGCTCCTTGAGGTCCAGTCACACCATGTCCTCTATCTCCCTTGGGCCCTGGAAGACCAGGAATACCAGGATGTCCCTTCAGACCAGACTCTCCTCTTGGTCCCATCGGTCCAGGGGCACCATGTGGTCCAGGTTTGCCAACAGCAGAAAGTCCAGCAGGTCCAGGGGTTCCGGGAGAACCGGGAGCACCTCTGGGACCCATTGGCCCAGTTGCACCAGGGACACCTTTGTCACCAGGGATACCATTAGCACCTGGTTTTCCAGGGGCACCATTAGCACCAGGTTTACCAGCTTGAGAGAAGCCAGGGGCTCCAGGAGGTCCAGGTGGGCCTTTATGGCCAGGATGCCCTACACCACTCTTCCCGGGAGGTCCAGGGGGACCCATTGGTCCTGTCTCACCTGGGGCACCTGGTTCACCTGGTGGACCTGCAACGGCTAGAGAATACATACATATGGTTACATGTGATGCAAGTAAAAATCACAAAACCAGAATTAATTGTATCAGAAATTTATGTCGATGGATATTTGATATTTCTAATGAACTAAAGCATAGGTTTTAGAAGGTGCCCACAGTATACTGAGTATTGGGGTTAAAAAAGAAGCACACGGATCTCATCCATTTTGTCTGAGTATTGATAAACTAATCTGTCATGCATCACTTGTTGAATTGATTGATAAGGTCTTTTCTTTTTAATTCCGTTGAGTGTTTTATTATGATGAATATTTCTGCTGTATGCTGTTAGGTTGAAAATAATCCTTAGTTCTCCCTAAAGAAGAATTATGCAACAGTATATAGTCAAGAGAAATCTTTATTTTGTAACATTTTTCCCCACATCCATCTTTCTTTGCTTGTCTTTTCACTATATGATGACGGCTCCTTGGTCCTTGAATAGCATTTTACTCCAGAAGACCACAAACTGATTTAAAACACAGAGGATGCTACTCCCTGTGATTATAGGGAATGTTGTTGGGGCAACACACTTTTCCCATCGTAGTCTTGACAGCACCAGTGGTCTGAGGGGATGTTCTCACTCAAGTTTGCCCCTCCGTAGAGGGGCCCAGCAAACCAGCTCCGGTGTATTTCAATTTAATTTGGCCACACTACACTGTACCCTTTAATTTCCTGGACTGCCCATGGTAGTAAATGCATGGTTTGTGGTCTGCAAGTTGTTGACATCACCTTGAACCATTTTCTTCCGTTTAATGTGGAGTTTGTGAGGGAATGATTAGTTGGCCAAATGAGAGTATGAGAGTTTGTGTGTCCGACATACTGACATATGATGCCAGTTATTTTTGATGGAGCTAATTTATTAACTGTAATATATTTATCCTCAAAGGCAACTTAAGGACAGCCCTGTCCCATGAAATCAAAACTGCTGTACAGTTGCTACCAAGAATATATGACAAGTGTACCCATATGTGATGCAGTGATACTTATTGAATACCTAAAAATGTTGTACTAGGGATTTACCAGCCATAATCCTCAAAAGGATCATAGCTTGGTCTTGATCAATTTGGGCACGTAGGGCAACATCAGAGCAGGGAGCTTTTTTAATCGAATCATTGCCAAACCCAAATCTTACAATGTCACACAACACTTTCATATTTCATTATTTTTGCACTCAAGATTTATCTAATTTTAGAGCACAGCAACACTATCAAATGTTTTCATTTCATCCTCAAATTCTCTATTATTGACTGGTGAGTTTTCATTTCAGTTCTCTTATCTCTATGATGCCAAAAAAAAGGCAAAACAGCAAGGAAACAACAAATATTGCCCCCATATTAGCCACATGCATCAAGCTGTGATTATTTCTTAACAGTGCAGGATGAGAATTTGAGATTATCAACATAAACATTCTCAAAGCATCATCAGTAAGAAGTATAAGCTGTGAAGGAATCAAAGCGCAATAATGTTTTCCTCTCTTTTGAAAAAAAGGGCTTTGAGAATAAAGTGGATTGACAGGGCTGTCATTTGCAAGCCACATGAGATTGTGCCTGAAACCCCACAGGAGGTATTTGTGCCAGAATGGGACTTTTCGGTAGCCAGAAACACCACAGACGGGAGGTGATGATGCTGACAGTGGTCAGCGTGGCAGCCGAAACAGTAGTTGAACCATGAGTGAACCGTTACTACTGCACAGTAGTGTTATGTTTATTTACAGTGTAGCATCAATGTCCATTCTCAGTGTGGTTGCCCTGTTTAACCTTTTCACTATCCACTTTACTCTGAGTATGTGCTGCATATTTTTTGTTGTGCCTTTTCATTCATATTAAAAAGGTTTTGTAACTTGAGATATCGTTGGAAGCTACACTAAGTCTCACACTTTTACGGATGGTAAAGAGAATTTACTATTAGTTGAAGTGTGTGAGTGAGTTTCTCCACTGTCTGTTCTTTTTTTTTTTTTCTTTCAAAGTGTGTGGTGCATCTTTAACACCACAAAGCGGTTCGCTAGGGTGTGCCTGTTGCAATGTGGTTATAGCATCTGTTTTGGAGATTTTTCAATTCTGCACTTTCATTGTTCACTGTGAAATGTGCCCTATTTTTATGGAGTAGCACATGCTAAAAACCACATCATAAACTCTCCAAAGCAAAATTACTGGAATTAATTTTCAGCCATTTGATTCAAAGCAAAATCCGTTCTGCTGGGAAAAACATTTCACATTTGTGTTTGAGATATTTGTAGTGTTATATGTCAATTATGCAATTATACCATGACTGCTGCCTTTTGGCTTTTTTTATTTTTGTAAATAAGGCATGCAAAGTGACATTTTCCTTTTTAACATCTATTCCACCAGTGCAGAGCTGCTCCTTTCCTGCTGTATAACACTTCACATTTATTCAGTAGTGCACATTCACACAAGGGGGCAGCCCGGTACAACCACAACCTTCTGCTTTTAGCCAATGAGTAATTCCTCTGAACCTGCTGGAGCTGTATCTTGATGCAGTTGGTGTGTGAGGAGGCATTACTCAGTCTGTTTGGCTCCCTCATTAACTGAATGTGTATTAGACAGTGCTGGGTTGCATAAGAATGGCTTATATTTAAAGGTTAGAGGAGATGGTGGTGAGCTAGAATTGAATCCCAAATTAATCAGTGAGTATGCCTTGCTTGTTTGTTTCTTTAAATGATGCAGAAGCCATATTCCGCCATATCAGTTTTCATAACGGTTGTAATATTTGCTATGTTTGCATTTGTATAAAGGTTGTAATATTCAGATCAGCTGTCGAAGCTCGATTAGGTTTGATCGTGAAATGATTCAATAATATATCGGCGCAGTGATCCATAGACACTTGCTCACTCGTGGCAAAACAAGTGATATGATATCACACTTTTGCACGCATTTCTCAACCTTTGCTGCTAAAAAAAAGTCAAAATGTGAGAAATATGAGGCAGTTGTTTGATGCTGTTATTTTTCCCTCTCAAATTTGGTATGTTTTATGACATTTGATGACTGCTGTCTCACTAGAACTTGGCGCAGTTAAACACCGTCTTTGAACGCTGTTGCAGGTATAAATTAGTTGAATTACTATGAATCAAAGTGATGTATTGTTTAATCAACAGTTTGCAAGCAGTTTTGATGTGCAGGTTGCTGTTATTTGAAAGTAACAACAGGCTTGGTGAACATGAATTGGTGATACATTTGCACTCAGTAGTTTTTTCAATTTACTGCACTTGACACAGTTGAATGTAAACCAGTCTATGGTCTGCATTTGTATCCATCTCTCCCATTACCGGCATGTTAGGGCTGTTGCAGAACTAAAGCGATGCAGGTTTTTACATGACAAGCTCTCCGTGTGAAAAAGAAGACATGCAACTCACCATGACTTTTGACGGGGTAGGGCTGCTTGGTTACTTTTGACGAATGGTAGTACCTCTCAGGGGTGGCCTCAGCCAAAGCTAGAAGGACGAGGAGGACGCTTGTTACCCTCAGGTCCATCTTGTGAAGCTAAACCTGCAAAGACATAATCCATTTACAGCAAGACGTCCATCTCCTAGAACGGCACCTCTCTCTTTGTCTCATATGAGAATCAGTAAATGTAGGAGCTTAAAAGATAATTTCACATAGGCAGGGTACTGCTGAAGTACCTCAGTGCTACCTGTCAAGGCCTGGCACAAGAACTATGAGAGTCAGACTGAAGAAATAGTCACTAAATAAAGTCAGAATGGCCAATCTGACCAGACCATGCTCATTGGTTCGTTCATCCATGCTGAAATGACCTGAGTAGTGATTGTGAAAAGTAAGCAAATTGCCCATGACACCAGCAGGGTTTTCACAGAAACTAAATTAGATTTTTTTCTTCAAACTCTGTTACAGAGCCGGGCCTCTTTTTCTTCTTTTTATGTTTCTCCCGCAGTGAAATTACACAGTCTGGGTCACAGTCTAATAAAAATCTCTCCTCTAATCTTGAATCTGCACAAATAAATAAAAGTTCTCTCCTTGTGTGAATTCAGCCGTAGCACGTGGCTCACTCTACTCATCTAAAACCGGCCTGAGGTTTGCTGGATGCATTTTACGCCAGCCAGCCACCGGCGCTCAGCCATGCTCCCTCCTCAGTGAGAGAGGAAAGGTTAGGGAAGCCCGGCGGGAGGCAGCACGACCCTGTGCACTAACCTGAAAGCAGAAAACCCAGAGGAAAACGCAACTTACCGGAAGGTTTACGCTCCAAAGAAGAATAAGGTCGGGAGGCTGCTGTCCCGATACGGTGCTGTTATATCCTTAGGTGTGTAGTCTGTCTGAGCGGCGGCGGCTGCTTCCCAGGGCATTGGGCTCAAGGTATTTATACTTAGTGGGTCTCCAGCATCACGTTGGATCTACCTAGTATGGAGGGCCCTCCCTGCTCTGATGTCATCTTTTAATGATGGGTGTCATGTCCTCAGGAGGCTTGTCACTTCAGGATGATAGTCCTTTCTCTGGGCTCCTCCCTCCTCTGCCTTTCTTCCTCTTTTTCTCTTTGTCTCTCAGGAGCAGCATTGAGAGTGTCTTTTTGAAATACCCTTTGGGTGACATTTTTCTACTCTGTTATTGTGGGGATTAGTCTTGATGGTGTCTTGGTTGGTTTGTGGTCTGTAGTTAAACATGTGGCACACTGTTGTACAGATCTAAAAACTTCTTAATTTTCACCGTTCTGTCATGTACGCTTGACATCTTAATCACTGTGTGCATGTAGTGACAGATGACTTGGGATTGCTAAATTGCTTGCAAATTGCTCGCTTGGTTCCCTTCTTAAGAATGGCTTTGCATATTTTTAACTGTTCAAACACAGGTGTTTTTGCAGTTTGTTAGCTGTTTTGCTGTCTGGAACATAGGTCTGTTGACTAAGTGTCTGCTGACAGAGTGTATTCCTGGAAAAATAAAGACTCTCTGAGTCTGACAATGTTTTCCTCCAGTCTGAAGACTTAATACAGGCGAACCTGTGGCTGACTACTGTACATGTGCCAGGTATTTTAATTATAGCTAAAGGTATAGGTATTTTAATTAGAGCTTCAGGTAAATGTTAGATTTCACCCAGCTTTTTAGCAAAAAAGAGTTTTTCAATGGATACAGGAATTGTCCTTTTTTATTCAAGTGGGAATACCAGTTAATTTAAGAGTTGGTACATTGTTTACATTTCTATTTACTTTTTTTTTTTAAATGTTATATCAGGATGACATTTCAGGCTGGGAAGTCATTTAGTCTTATATCCAGTCTTGAAATCTTGTTTTTGTTTTTTCTCATAATAAATGAAAAAAAAAAATGCCAGTAGGATGAGATATTCCCACTCACTTCCAATGCAGTTTCATCTGTTTCAGGATTTCTTTTCTGGAAACAAGTATAAATATGTTGAAACTAGGCAGAGTGAGAGTGATCAGCCCACTGGTATCATGAAAATGACACTAGATTCAGGAAAACTCTGGAAACAAGCTGATTAGCATCACACCCTGTTGGATTATTTCAGCGCACTGGCAGATTTTTCATTTGAAAAAACATTTTTTAAACACTGAACATGAGACTAAATGACTGCTTAAGGTGGAGACTTTTTTAGCAGTGCACCTTTCTGAGCTTCACTTCAGCAGTGTTCCCATTCAGTTTCACACAGTAAGAAATCTCATGACGGTGCTGTAGTAATCAAAGAACTTCATTTTAATCTTTAGCAAACTTTACAAGTTTATCTATCTTTAATTTCTTTGTGATCTGTGCAGCCTGTCAGGCAGTCCTGCCTGGGAGCCACAGTGCAACAGTAAAACACCAGGGGGCAGAGGTGAGGTTTTGTTTTTGCATGTGCTGTTACAGGCTTCATCCTCTGGGAATGTGAAATGTTAGAGAAACAAACCTGTGGCCTGAAGGTTACAGGTTCAGATTGTCTGACTGTTAAATTTGTAGGGGGCACAAAAGCAAACCACCTAAACCCCAACATCACTGGTGTGGATAACTGGTGGCACTGGAGAGCTTCAGGTTGAGTTTTTGCGTGTGTGCAGTCCTCCCTTCCCTTATCTTTACCTCGATAAGGGTTAAAGAAATTAATTAATCAGGTATTGTTTGACACTGCATCAGTTATTAGTGATATTACCTCCAGAATGACATGCTGTTACTTTCCCAAGTAACATCAACCATGTTCATCAGCATGTGTAAAAATTTCAATAAAATCTCACTTGTCATACCAATAATGAAGATGTTGCCCCAAATGATTACACAATTATGATAATCAAGTTCTGTTCAAATACCTTAATTATTGAAGATTATCAAAATGGGTGGGCTATATCTGCCGTGTTACCCCCATACACTCAAACATATCTCCTGCTCATATATTCATCAGACCTTTAAACATCTTATTGAGTGGACCACTGTGTGCAAAAATCATTAGTGAATATACAGATGCAAGAGTTATCAGTGAAACCACAAATGCAATATAAAGATCGACCTGTTATTTATAAGGTGAAGGTGCTGGCCGGCCAAGTCAGTGTCATATATCTTTAGTTTTGGGAAAGCTGTTCTTTTTTTAATCCTTTGGCATATCATTTAAATGATCAGCGTAGCAGCAGGCCGCAGCACGCTGAGCCACGGGCATCTTTGGTGAACTCTTTTAGTTAAATGACAGAGTTGGGAGGAGGTGGAGTCAACACTTAACAACTTTATAAGCACCAGATACGCCATTGCATCTTACCATGAAAGTGGCAACGACCGCAGTGTGGCATGGCTTGGTTTTTATTCCCCTTGCATCTACGATTTTTCTTTTGGTGTGTCAGCGATAATTCCTGCCTATCTAAATTTGGCCACTGTGTTATTTAATGCAAATGGATACCTAGATTTACATCCTGCATCTTGGGGAGGCTCTGCGGAGTTTGGCAGAAGACAATCACAGCGCACAGATACACAAGCCAGAGGGGGATATACTGTACACTTCAGGGTGCCATCAGTGTATGGGATGTGGAGTTGCCCTAAGTCACTTCTCAGACCTTTCTTGATGACAGAGAGAGTGGTATTTTTGGAAATGGTCTGATGTAACCAGTATTTCACCCCTCAAATTATGTAAAACAGTGGCCCAACTCCAGACACTTCAGAACTTTGAGTTCCGTCTGTGGATTTAACTCCTTCACATCTGATCTGATTTGCTTTAAATTTTCTCTCAAGAAGCTTCAAAGTTAGAAAAAAAGATTCCCTCCATATTATATTACAGTGTCTCATACATATTGTACATAATTTTATACACATTTCCCTGAAATTCAGCAGGGCGTATTTGACATTTTTGAAAACCTTTGGACCTTTGCTAAAATTTAAAATATTCAAGTTCTGTGGGTTTGGACAACATGTGTTTACAATGAGGAAACCACTGATGAGACCTGGAGAATTAAATAGATTTAATTACTTTAATTAGAATTGTGGAACACAAGACTGTAATTCGAAGCAACATCAATGACGCTGCCATGCGTCATCATTCTAAATGTAACCGTGACACTCCTATTTCGCAAAAATTCTGTGGAATTGAGTGAATTACACCTTCCTCTAGAGGGGAAACATAGTCAGCTAATAGTTCTTCAGGGAAGCATTCTGGATTCATTAACTAAATTCTGTGGACCCAACTGGGTTGAATTATGAAATGACCTTTCCCCTTTTTTGTAAAATGTATATAGGTCTCTCATGTGTAACCTAATAGGGGGCACTTTAGCTCTTAGAAGCTTGGATATATTTATTGATGGTACACTGATGGTGCTTACCTCATATTGCATTCATTGTTGTTCCTGGACGTCATTCACTGATCCTGTTACCAATGCTCATTGTATTAATTGGCGCGATTGCCAGGTGTCAACAAGACCCGTTGTTCTTTTTACTTGAGCCAGTGCTGGGTTAGTATGGGGTATTTAGTATGGGGAGGGTATTTAATACTGGCTTTGTAATCTTGTTAATGTGATGAAGACACACCTGGTGTGGAAATGTCAGTCTGCTATAAATGTATTGCCTTTTGATCTGTGTGCCACAGTTTTTTACTCAAGTTATGCTAGTTTACTTTGCCAATTCAAGACTTACGGTTCTATTTTAATCATCTAAGCGCTGTTTGCAGAGCATAGCGCAAGTGCAGTCGGAGTGTGTCCAAGTCCACTTTTACTATTTTAATGGTGGAAAAAATGGTTGGTGCACCAGGTGCATGGTTCAAAAGGGTTGTACTTAATCTCTTCATTAATCATAGGTGTGTTTTGGGTGTAACATGCCATCTCCCATTCCCTTTAAAAGCCATGTGCCCTTGCACCTTGGCGGATTGCTATTATAATGGCACATTTGCCAGGTAAGGTGTAAGATAGGACCCCCTGTCTTTCACTTGGTGTAAAGCAGCGCCAAGTGCGACGGAAGTGTCTTTGCAAGTGTCCAATTGGCCCAGTTGTCATTTTCCTGTCCAGCGTCCACATTGTGTAAATAGCAAATGCACTTGTGCCCACCTGTGTGCCCATGGGTGTTTTGCCATCTTGGGCCAGTTGAAAGCATTTTGGCAACTGACCAACAAAAACCAGGTCAGAAGTCAACGTTTTCACTGTTATTTTAAGGTGCACTGGCAAGATAGCAGCGTGCACCTCCATAGGTGGGTGCCAGCGTGTGCTCACTCTGCTTGTTCCACACACTGGGACGCCTGCTTCACCTCAGGGAGCGCTGATGGAGTCCTGCTGTTGCTGTAGATGATCTGCTCGTGCACTTTCACTTCACGCACAAGCAGATCCGTTTCCTATGCAGAGAAGCCGTCCTTCTTACCTGGCAAATGTGCAATCATAATGGCAATCCACCAAGGTGCAAGCACACTGGTGAAAACACACCCATGACTAATTAAGAGACCAAGTACAACCCTTTTGAACTACGTGCCAGGTGCAACCGCCCTTTTTTCTGCCATTGAAATAGCAAAAGTGGACTTGGACACACCCTAAATGCACCTGCACCTGCTCTTCACATTATGTGCTTAGATGGTTAAAACAGAGCCAAGGGCCCCTAATGT
The DNA here is from genome assembly GCA_900302555.1 of Myripristis jacobus. NCBI lineage: Eukaryota > Metazoa > Chordata > Actinopteri > Holocentriformes > Holocentridae > Myripristis > Myripristis jacobus. Next base: position 17,835 of record OMLB01056819.1, read on the forward strand.
TTCTGCAGTGGATTTAATTACTGGGGTGATGGCAGGTATTGTTGTAAACCATGGGAACAAGAGCATCAGGAACATCTCTTTGCAACAGTATCTTGATTTAAGGTGCAACCATATATCAAATTTGCGTGTGTGAAATGTTTTTCTTAAATATCGCTCTAAAGCCTGGCTTCTAAAATTCATGCCGCATCTTGATCACTCTGAGTCACTTTGTACAACAGAACAAAGTGTCTCTGGTTTGCATAGTATATATGTATGGTTTACCTTCACATTGTTTTGTCTTGTGTTTTACTCATTGCTTTTGCATTTTCTCTGTCTCGTTCCCAAGAATTAAAAGTTCCAGTGATTTTGTTAGATGTGTGTCCACATGCTGAGTGCACTGTACATCCTTTAGCTGTTATGCAAATACATTTCTGAGTGGAAAATATGACACGGCAGAATTTATGCATTTGTGATGACAGTGACTTTTTACATGAATTGTTCTTACCTGTGAACGTCTAAAAGGAAGTCTTCTGCAGATAACACATTTTCCCAAGTTCCACATGGGGACTGGTTAAGTTTTATCTTATTTCCTTTTTAGAATAATGAAGAGTAACGTCAGCAGTTCTTCATATTTGGCGTCTGAAATTATTGTGTGAAAATTTTGTCAGGAATATATATTTATTAATGCAAATTCTGCTTAGCTTTCTTTTTTTCATTTTCAAACAGTACGCTGAGATTCCTTGAAAGGATTACCTGTTTAATTTGAAAACCTCTCAGGCAGAAAGATGGCCTGCACACTTTTTTTTTTTTCTATTTTTGGCATCTCTTGTCTGCATTTAGTCCCGGTGATTTGAGGGTGTCATTCTGCCCGAGAGAAAGGAGAAAATAATTGCAGGTTGATGTGACTAAGCCAAGGGGAACAGTGGAAAGTGGGAGCTAAAGATAGAGCGTTTCAGCTGGGGAAGTGACTGAGGCGCAGATTTAACGTTTTAATAAACCAAATATGCCACTAAGAGGCACTTACAGCTTTATGAATGGGAGGATTGAAGTTGGACCTCCAGGCTGAGTGTGGGTGCAGTCATACAGACCCAAAGACAAAAATCATGGTTGGAAGCTTGACTGACCTGAGGCTAACTGTAAATCAGAATAGTAATCAAAACCCTAAAAAACCTCCCCCACTCTCGATTTTTTTCTTAGTTTCCGTCATCTTGACAAAAAAACAAATCTAGCCCAAGTCATTAAGAAATTACTGAGACGTTGGTCTTATGAGAATGAGGAATTAAGGCCACAGGCAAATTTCATTTTTGCCTTGTAGAGTGGCTCCAAATCAGATTTCGCTCCCATTTTCGGCTTTATTTTTGGACCAAGTAATGGCTTATTTTGAAACCAATTATCATAATCAAATCTGAGTAAGTGCTCTAATCACTGGTATTTTTCGGGTTTACTGTACCTTCCATACCTTCACATCACATTTAGCACTCACAGGGTGCTGCAGTCCTGTTGAAGGAGTCATCAAAGAAGAGATTTAATGCTCTCATACACAGCTTGTAGTCTTTGTTATTATTTTTTTTTGTATGAACGTATGCCAGTCTGTGTGTATTCTATGGTTGCAGGCCTGTCAGAGTTGTGTGCCCGCCAAGGTACGTTTGCCAGTTTGTAATGAAAAGTTATGTGCTGTCAGAGGCTGCTGGCATCCTGTTTGGTCAGCCTGGGATCCAGAACAGGTCTGTATTACAACGTCCGTATTCTGCGTACTTGACGCTAAAAATCCCAAACCACCAGTGATTGGTCGTCGTAAACCCCGTTTTCATCCGCTACTATGGTTTCTCCTGGGAATGTATCCACACTGCGAAAAAAAAAGAAGAAATCCTTAACTCATCAAGTCATTTAGTCTCCTACTGATTTTTTTTGGAAGCAGTGCAGAGTAACATCACCTCTCTCATTCTGCTTGACCACCAGTAAAATCCCTCCCTCTAGTCTACAAAATACATTGAAAGAAAGGCATTTATCCTGCCGTAGACATTAGTCATTTTTCCAGAGAATTTCAGTCATGTTTGTCAAAATCCCTCATGTCGTTTCCAGAACATAACAGGATGCTCTCCTCTTTTTTTTCGGCCGTATCATCCCTAGTTCACTGCCCATCTTCGCTAACTCTGATAACTTTGTTTGTCTGGTGCTGCCTCGATCTCACAGATGTTCCATGTCAACGTGATATGTTAGCTCCAAAGTTAAACACACCTCCAAAGTAGGCTACAGCCGGTTATACAGTCATATTGTGTCCTCAGGTTACCTAAGTGGACACACACACACACACACAACTTATTCCTAGCAGGGCCAGAGGTCACACAGGGAGAGGCCTACAGACTAACTCTGAGAGAATGAATGCATAAAAATATATACGGATTCGTCCTTTTTAGGTCATAACTTTCCTCTCAATGGACTAAATGAATTATTATCTGTAGCAACAAGTCAGTCACTGATCTTGCATATGAGTATTTCATGTTGATCAATATAAATGATATATGAAAATACAAAAATAAGCATGGAGCGTCAAGTTTCCACCACAGCAGATTAGTCCACTTGCATCAAGAAAATTGCACTTGGTTAAAAAAAAAAATAATCTGAAAACAGACTGATTAGCACTGGAAACAAATGGGATTATGTAATCCCACTGGCAGATTTTGAGACTAAATGACTTGTTAAGATGGAGTTTATTTTTATTTTTTTATTTTGCAGAGCAAGGTCTCGTCCATCCAAATGCAGTGGGGTGGTTTCAGTTTGCAGCAGCGTAGTGGATGCAGTTGTTATTCTCAGATTCTGGTGTGTTTCTGTTGTTTGCCTCAGATGTCCCTTGCAGTGTCTCAGGGCGTCCCGCCTCACATTCCTTCCCCGTGTCCCCTCGCGGCTCTTTGTGTCACAGAGGCTCGCTGCTGACTGGCTGCTCCTCTGTGGAGGTGGTGTCGGACTCAGTGGTGAGAAAGGTGTTGGAAGCCAAACCCGTCGTCTTAAACAGCTACGACGCTATTATGTTTATGTTTTTCTGGAAGGAGCGGCGGTGTTTACCAAATTACGAAGCGCACAAAATAATTACAGTTGACAAAGACGAAAATGGAAAGAGCAACGCTGGCATTGAAAATCCCAGTCATTCTGGTCATGCAGATTGGTAAACATCCCAAAATCATGTGTTTAAGCCTCATTTGTAAACTTTTTGTTTTTAAGTTGAAGACCTTGTGGCTTTCAAAAGCCAAACCCTTAAAATCGATCCAAATGAAAGCATGACAGAGATTGCTGAGAATACTACAGCAACAGCTTTTTGTTCACTCCCCTTTGTTATCCTTTTGTTTAACACTGGGGAGATCATTTTGGCATGAATCGATCCCAGGATTGAGCAGTAGGCCAGTTACAGTGAAAGTAAATCTTAATCAGAATTTTAATGCATTGCAAAAAAAATTGGGTCTAAATTAGGGTGCTTTTTTTTTTTTATAGCTACAGCAAAGAATATAACTTGCTTACTCAGCATGTTATTCTAAAATATTTCATAGTCACTTCCTTCAGGTGGAAAACCTCTCTTCCTCAGCTCCGAGGCCTGAAGTATGGTGGGATGTAGCCAGGGAGGATGTTGGAGAGTAATCGCTAAGGCAGGACTTCCAGTAAAAACAAAAAGCAAATTTTGTGGTGAGACTTTTGGGTGAAAGCTAGGCACATGAGCATTTAGACGGATATTTTTATTTTTTGTTCTGACATTGTTTGAATGACGCAACCATGTTGCAACAATCGTTTGTTTACTTCCTTGTTCCAAATTTTACATTATTGCATAACATCATAGATCTGCCTGCTGCTTGTTTGACTAATGAGGGCTTTCTTAATACACACATTAACTGGAAAAAAATTTGTATTGGCACTAGTTCTCATTAACAAAACACTTCTACTTTTCAGTGTCTTTTATTAAATAAGCAAAAAATGAAACGGAAATGTTGACTTAAAAGTGTATGGCATCGAGACGTAGGGAAATAAGACATGATAAATGTTTCACTAATAATAGCATGTAAAAATCCACAGGAATTTTTAGAGGGGAGAGAGCCACCCTGGCTTAACCTTCACTGTGGCCGGAATCACCCTTTAACACAAGACTGAACTTTCTCAGAGCCATAAATAGCTTTTTGGTCCCCCAGAACCTTCACCTGACACTCATATTCATTTTCAATGTGCACTACTAATAAACTTCTGTAAATGAGCTGTAAAATGTCTTTATGGTACTTCTGAAACCGGTGCTTATCAGGCCCGGTGGCCTTTCATCTAAATATACTGGAATCCATGTGAACTCCTCTGGCTGGGCCGCTCTCCTAGCTCAGGTCTGTTGTTGTTTTTGTCGGTTTTGATTTTATTTTAGGTGTTGGGCTGGAAGGAGTCCCTGAGCACCATTCTTAGTACGGTGGGAAGAATGCTTAGGGAAGTTCAGAAGCACTTGGCTGTTTTCTTTCCCCAAGGAAACCCACTAACCCTCAGTGGAAATGAATAAGGAGCGAGTCACGAATAGCATTTATCTCATTGAGTGGTATAACTCTCCTTGGTTTGATTCTTACCACGGTTGATGTATAGATAGTACAAATGTACATACAGTACCTTTTGCGTGTAGAAAAAGCTGTTATTAAACTCATTACAGCGGCTTAAATGAGAGTTGTTTCTCAAAATGATATGAATAATGTTTACTTTTTACTTGAGGTCCTGAATTACAGACATAGCAACATCTGGTTTTTGTTGTTAAAGATCAGATTTTGATCTGTTTTACCAGCGTTCCTGTCGAATACTTTTAGTGGGTCCGTACTTCCTATGTAGCTCTTGGCTAAAGTCTGTAAAATTGTTTCAGTAATGAAAGAACTTCAAAGTTTGTGTTGTTTACAGTAGGTGCTGTAGAGAGAACAGAGAGAGCTGCTGGACACATGATGCAAAACTCAGGCACTGCAGGTTGTGTGAACAGGAAGTGCTGGGACATTTAGACCCAGTTCACTCTTCCAGTCGTAAGTGGACAGTGCTGAGTGCAGGTTCTTAACAGGGTCTAGTGCATCTTGGAGATGCATTGTGATCTGATGGGTCAAACCTCCTTTGAAGGTGGTCAGGGACGCGTCGAGCCACATAGCGCGTGGAATGTGAACGTTTATGTGTTCGGGAAACATGGGAAGACCAGCTTGTTGCACTGTGGAAGGAAGGAGCGTTTGATAGGGTGCACTGCTGGCAAACAGTTGTTGATTTCTGTCCCAGACCCAACTGCCTCATGAATGGGTGGTCACAAGTGGTCACTGAAAAACACGTGAGACATATGATAACGCCGGACGCTAGCAGCAATCTGTAGGCTAGTTAATTGTGACTGGATCACCTGAGATCGATGTTAAAGCTCCCACTCTTCCCAAAATGTCCACAGCAGTTAATCCCAGGCACCTTTTAAACCGTGAATCTTTTGGTGTTGATAGTAACACTGAGTGGTGCAGTATAGTCTGCATCTGTGAATAGCTGCGATTACATCAGAAATGATTCAATAACAAAGTAAGTTTTTCAGCCGTTCCATTGTTAAGTGCTGGAACAGTGGTCGTTTTCTCGCTGTTGGACTAAATTTAGGATTCAGGTCACGTGGACCAGACATGAGGAGCCAATGTTTCCTCAGCTGACGTGAGGGTCGAGTCAGCCACCTCCTTTGGATTATCCCTCCATAATAGCGAGTAGGCAGTCATTCCCATTGGGCAGTGAGCTATCACTCAGTGCTGTGTATTGTGCAGGGGGCTGCCTGACACTACTGTAATGACCAGTGGCGAGGCTTCGTTAACCATCCCTCCTCCACATCGTAATTACTGGGAGAACTTTAAAGCCACATTCACTTAGTCACAGACGTTTGGGAAAGAAAATCAAAATGAATTGCTTGGCCTTTGGTTTTGTCTATGTGGACAACACATTTGAAGGGATGCTCGTTTTAAAGCAGAGCTAAAAGCGGAACAGCTGGGCTGATCGCTGACCAACCTGACCAGGAACTAGCAAATGGTGAAAGATTAAGGAATTTAATCTTATGCATCTGAACTGTTTTCTCGTTTCCAAAGATGTGAAGTTACTATAATTGGTTTTGTTCCCAAGTTCTAACCACAGAAAGAAGCATAAGACGAGTTTACTGCCAGCAGGCCATGAGGGAATAAGCAGATGTGTAGCTTGGCTGTTAAAGTTTGAAGTCACTCAATGTGTCATTTTGTCTCATTTTTCCAAAATAATAAAAGTAATGCTTAATTTTCACAGTAAAATGGGGGACCGTCTTGGTAAAGGGTCATGTGCATTGGTTTTGATGGTGATCCCGCAAATCCAAAAGAAGAAAGGATTTAAGTCAGCAGTTTTATTTCAAACATGGTATTAAGATGCAGAAAATATCAGGATGCCCTCATCAAACCCACCGCGTCCCCGACCGCTGATTTACCTCAGTGTCCACTGCTAAATTGCCTACCGATTTTGTTTTTCAACTCCATGTGAAATACTTAACTTTTGCTTCCGTTGTCTGATTGCTTGCTGCTTTTTGGATGTGATGGAGACTCATATGGTAGTGGAGAAAGCAGAGAGCTGTGGTTAACTGAGCTTTGTGTTTTGATTGTCCTCTTGTCCTCATCCCAGTAAAATCCCATTTCAACCTCCAAAATCCAGTAAGTGGAAAGACAAATTTCTCTCTGACGAACCAGAGCCAGTCTGGCTTGGGCTTCCAGTCATAACTGATAACCTACAATCCTAGAGTGGAGCTTTTTCAAATTTCTTATTTACCTTTTTCTCGAGACAGCAGGCTGTATACTCCTCTTCTGATCTAGATGCCCATGCTTTACTACAGTTACGACCAAATGTGAAATTATTTTGAAACCAATCCATGATGATTTTTTTTTCTTTTATGGTACATTTAAAGACTAATGGTTTAAATGCACTTGTCATGAACTGAGCATGTACATACAGTCTTTGTATGTTGACCTAACGACTGTATCCATGTCTTTACAGCTTCATAAAGATTCAAGTTAGACTATGAAGTCACCCGTGCCACAAGCCTTTGCCCTAAATTGGTCTGGAAAGTGGCACGTTGCGTTAATTTGATGTCTGTTTGCTTTTAAAATGTGCCTACAGCACTGGCTTTGAAAAAAAAAAACAAACACAAACTTTATGTTGAGGAGGAACATGCACAGAGGAATGGATGGCTGACATATATTGGACAAAGTAGCGCTGGAAATCATGTTTGGGCCCGTGTTTCTAGATGCCCACCGCAGCATTCCCTTCTATACAGTGCCTTTTATCGTTATTGTCATTTCTCATTTGTGCTAGCTGAGTCAGAAATTATGACCCAGCGATCTTTCCCTCAAAACTGATAGGCCAGAACAATCCAGATATGATTCTCCATTGACTTTTAAGCATTAAATCTACCTCAGTCGTGAAGGAATGATGTAAAGAAAAGTGGGGCAACAAATTTAATAATTTTTGAGCCTGAGGACAAGTGAGATATGGATTATCCACAAAGTAGTACAACTCAATATGAGGAGGGATTTGTAGACTATTCATCATTGTGAAGACTGGAGAGACAACTAGCTTGCTTTTTTCCCTTGGTTATGATTGGTCCCGCTCAGTCAGAAATCCACAGTTTACCTTTCCCCCTCCCGGCTCCTCTTCCTGTCTCCGACTACAGGGCTGAATATTAAAATGCTCCAATCTATTTCCACATGTTAGATCAGCTACTTGGAAATTTAGTCTCTTAGTCCCTTACTGCATTGCTAGAAATGTACTTTATCTGTATTCTTGTGTCCTGCTGGGACGTCATCCTTCAGGGTGGGAATATACACTGTTATGTCTGACGCTCCAAATTACGTCCTAGCTGTGCTTGTGCTTTGATCTGTGTTGTGTTTGCACTTAGATAAGATAAACTTTTGTTTTGCATGCAACAATAACAGTCTACGTGCATACTGTGCAATACCAAATAAACCAGTAAAGCACTTAAGAGATGGCGTTACTCCTAATGGTTTTGTAGGTTCAGTAAGAGGATCAGGATGAGATCGGGATTCTTGACAGATGGGGCTTTTTTTGATCAGAATATGGACATTAAATCAATTTATTGGCATGCAACATATGAAAATGAGTTATCAGTCTGCAGAGTTACAAAGAGATTATGGATTCCTGCACTTTAAACATGCCCCTTTTCCACCAAAAAGTTCCTTGTCCAATTTTCTGGGTCTTGATGTTGAAAGAGAGCTCTGGGATTCCCTTAAGCTCTTAATAATTTGTGTTTGATGTTGCTCGCACCTGTTTTTAAAAACAGTTTTCATCAGATATTTAACCAATCAAGGAGGCTGAGCAGTAAAACTCCAGCCCAACGGTCTCCAGGGATTCAGAGAACTGCCTTGGTTACAGGAACCAGGAACCCTTGGAGCAATACAAGCAGCTGGTTCCCCCGGTGGAAAGAGAGGTAGCGGTTCCTGGTTCCCCAAAAGGGTTCTTGTGTTGCAGGGACAGTTCTTATAGTAGAAAAGGGGTAATAATATCTTTCCTTTTCATTTGTTGTCAGCCTTTTTCCCTTGTTTGATGAAATGGGGGAAGGAGTATTAGCACATACATCTTCAGTATTAGTGGTTCCAAAGGTAGCACCAGGTTTAATCGGTTGAGCTGCACAACCACAGAAAGAAATGGGAGCATTGGCCAAAAAAACTTGTTCGACCTGACATATCTTTCACACAGGAATAAAACAACAGAAGTTTTGTGAAAGTGCAAAAAGCATAATCTCGATCTCTATCTCACAACTAGCCGTATAAGTGTTGGTAACACTTGGAGTACGATCAAAGTTGTGACCAAAGACCTTATTTAATACTGTTGTGTTCTGACCAGCTGTGGCTACTACTGCCACTTAATAAGCCTTTAATAGCCCACCCGCTCTATTACTGTGGGTGGGAGTAATGAATTTGTTAGGTGGTTGCCAAGCTGAACTACAGCACAGCAACATGAAAGTGTACTGTAAGTGTGTAAGAAGCACTGATTCAGAAGTTTGCAACGCAAGTTTCATCATCCACTCTGTTCCTATTTTTAGCTAAAATGACATCCTTCATGTCTTAAAATTGACCTCTCAGGTTGTGAGGTGTGGAAGATAAATTCCTTTACATCCCACACGCGCCGTCTGCCAGGACGCGTGTGTAGATAAAGATAACTCACAGTCTCTTTTAAGCCTAGCGCGCTCCCAGTTACCCATGGTAAGCTATTGTTTATGGAGATTGCACCTTGAGACGGGAGGATCATTCATCACTTTAATTGCCATAAGCCCCCCCTGTGATTAAAAAAGAAACCTGGCTGGACTTGCTCAGGCTTTACATTTTTAGCTTTCAGTGCTTTCTTCATTGTTCTGTGAATCAGCAGAATTCAGCCAAGTTGGTAGCAATTTAAGGAGTTGCGGTCAAACGTGTTCAAGACGAAAGGGCAATTTAACTTTGATGCTTGAGATGTAATGCCGTATCAAACCTTTTTTTAAACTTAATGGTGAGGTCATTTTTAACAACGGGGAGTTGTTGCTGCACACCTGATGTGGTCTGATACTGGAGGTAAAAAGGTAAACGCACATTCTTTCACCCTTTGTTGAGATTTCAAGATATGATCCTCCTTAGATCAGACCATGAGATACGAATCCACCCAATTCTTCTTTTCCTAAGATGTCTCGGCTAAATATAGCATTGGTTTTATATAATGACACATTGCAGCGTCCCTCACGTTTGCTCTAAGGCGAGAGTGACTATGCAACTGGCGTCAAGAGTCCCCCACAGCGATCTGCACAAGGGTGTCCCAAAACCACCGTCCCTTTCTTCTTGAACTGCCATTGTTCTTCATATTGCTCTGTCTCTTTCCCATTCAGTATCCCATTTGAGCAGATAAGGCAACTAGGTAGGGTTTGATGTTTTTGAGATCATGCAAAACAATTCATACACTGCTTTTCCCCCCCATGTTCCAGTGAAGCCATGTGCAGATTCTTATGATCTTTTGAACAGTTCGTATCAGGATTCAGTCAAACATTGATGGACTCACATTTGCGCGCAACATTTATTCTGTTAATTGAGCAACCTTTTGGAAACTCAAGATGGAAATCATTCAGACAGAGCTCATCAGTCGTCAATAACTGAAAAATTTAGGGCTCCAATCACTTGTCAGTCTCCTACTAGTATGTTGGTGAAGGGTTAGGGTTAGGGTTAGGGTTAGTAAATTATTGCAGTTTGAAAAAAAGAGACTAGGTGGGTCCTTCCCAAATGCTCACTAAAGGTCTGTACTGTTTTCTTGCAGTGGTGATGGTTTGACTCTGGCTCAGAATCTGTGTCAGTCTCCCACCTTTGCCGTCACCATCAATTATGCGCTATCAAAGAAAGCAGAAAAACAGTGAAATCATTCATTTACATGTACCTTCAAATGTCATAGTTTTATATACATATATTTAGATGCTATAGGTTGGTACTATGAAAAGATTCGGTTTTATTGAACCATAGCATTACTGTTATCATGACTCACAAATTACGATTCCCCTTGTCTGTCACTGACCAAAGGGATGAGAAAAAAAGTGCCATAAGTGACACGATGCGGTAGTTTGTGGTCAGTCTGCTAAAAATGGAAAGTCCACAGACAACATAACTTAGGCGTCTGTTTTTCACAGGGTTCAAACAGGTGCAGGGAAAAAAAAGACCAAACTGAGCCCAGTTTGTCTGGACGCCTTTTTAAGAGAAAACACTTCAGATTATAGCTTTCCCTTAAAGATCCTTTCCATGTGCTTTATATATACAAAGGGGATACCGTCGCCATTTTTTCTCATTAACTGTAATCAGGAAATGCATAAATGCATAGCTTTGTGTATTTTTGTTTTGATAGTCTATATCTTCCCTGCTGATTAACCGGGCGATAAAGAAAATGAATGTGCATCTAAATTGTTTTCCCTCCGTCACTTTTGGTAGGGCTGTTTGTGAAACGGTCCTGTGCTCTGCCCTAATTTGCACTGCAACAGTTGATTTGTGTATCCTGTCAGGCTGCTTTGATGTGTGAGGGAGACTGGGCTGCTGGTCATGGCTCTCTCTGATGCCGGGCAGCTCTCCAGCCAGCCAGCCCAGCCTCCATAGTGCTGTGCCCTGGGAGTCCTCAGGGCAATCCAATCCCATATTCACAGCCAGCGCATGCACAGGCACATTTACTCCACCACACACACACACATTCACACATATATATATACACTGCAGTGAGCTGGCGTTGGCAAAAGTCAGAGCAGGAAATAAATGTGTTCTCCTGTGTGGGACTTGCGGATTGATCATACGTTCCCATTTCCCAAAACGCACCACAGTATTAGCCTGCCTGCTGCACAGTAGTCCCTGATGCCAAACAGAGGTCATAAGAGACATTGGATTTCAGCAGAGCTCTCATGCCAGTAGGGAAGTTGTGTTTGTGTGGTTACAGTAGGCTGCTGTCAGGTTTGGAGCCACTTTGGATTCAGTCACAAAATAAACTAAGGCTGTTGAAACAGTCAAAGAAAAAAAATTCTTGATACCTGATCTGATACCACAGTCAAAACAGAAATTAAGCACACACTCATTTATTTAAAATTAACAAGCAAAAAGGAACTTAATCTTAAAAGTATTTAAACATACAGCTCTTTATGGCTAACTGTTAGTAATGTCTTGCTGTGATATAGTGATGTGATTACATGCTCTCATTTTGACTCGCAGTCCCATAAGCGTGACTTCAGCTTCTTAGTCCTTCTGATATTTGAACATAAAGTCTACATGACAGAGTGAGGAATCAAGTTGTGTTGATTGTACCAATACAAAAACACTGATATTGGTCTAACATTTCGGTACGGATTTGGTATTTAAGCAGTGATTATTTCATGATGCATTTTTTTTTGCTGATATTTTCCAAGTCAAACAAATCGCAGAGAACATCAGGTCTCTCCTGTAGTGGAATGAACATATTATTATGCCTACTCTTACTGTGAGGCAAACATAAAATACAATGCTTTTCAAAATGTGCACATTCACTGGTCAAAATAAGGAAACTACTTTAGCTTAGGATATGTAAAACATGCCATATTTACTTTTATATAACATTTTCTTTCAAACAAAACTGTAAGATTCATCCCACTTAAACTAACTTGGATGATGCTCTCCCTGAAACAATCCTGACAACAACGACAATCAGAGCAGATTTGATCTATTTCACAGATGAGCAAGTCATATTAGCAGACATTTTCACCTCAGGCCGATACCGATATTTCATTTTATAGCCGATTTCAGCTGACATGCAGCGATGACATGCCGATATTCTCGTGCATTCCTGTGAATATCGTCACATCCCTGCACAGGATTTGATGTTTCAGTCTTTTATGCCTTAATCCAAACTAGATTTTCATAAAGAAACCCAGTTTATATGTTAAAATGCAACGTACTTACCTTCCTATGGAGGAGATTAGGTTATGCTGTCAGAAGTCTACAGGACCATCACTCAGCAGCTTTCACCCGCCACTTCATGTAAATGTTTTAGCGTTTGAGTGTGGCTATGTCATCATCACTGTCAGGTTGACCCCCTGCCGCCACAGATATGTTTGAAGGAATTTGATGAATTTAGCGTAACACCTTCAGAAAACTCAGAAGTGATTTTCTGTTGTCCCAGAAACACTCTCCACCCAAACAACTCCCCACATCAAAAGCAGCCAAAGCCGCCTCTATTACCCTGTGTAGCACTTAAAGTAATCCCTAAATCCCAACATTGCTCCGTAATTTGTGAACATGCTATTTGTTTTGACAACAACAACAGACAAAATGGAATGGCTGACACTGCAGACTTGCTGAACAATTCGGAGACCGCATTATTTTTAAGCAGTGAGCCACGTGAGGCTGTGGTTTGCAGTAATTTTAGAACAGCGGAGGGGCGTTTTTAGGCACAAAAACCGCGGCTCAGCCAATCATCATCAAGAAGCGGTGCTAAAAGTTTTAGAATTAAAATGGTGCACTGACATTCAACAGGAATTCTGGTAGAAATCCACTGAGTAAGAGATACCAGTTTGTCCGCCAACAGTAGCATCCGCAACGCAGTGCTGCCACAAGACATTTTTGCGTTTTGAGTAAGTCATGACTCTTTTTCTTGACTGGAGACTTTCCTTTTTTTTTTTTTAAATTTACAGCTAAAGAAATCGCTGACTGAGTAGAAGTAGATGAGGCAGGCTGAGAGAAAGTGGGTAAACCAAAACGTGAACAGTCACAAAGTCCCTCTCGCAGTGAACTAAACATGGCAGCTCGGTGATGTCTAACTTTTTCAAGTCGCAACTTTCATTCTCAGTGTGTTTAGTTCTGAAGAAAATCTATTTCCTGAATTGTTGCACTACAAAGTGAACAGATCCCAACCCCGGCCCCCCTGACGTGTGATGTGTAGCGAGAGTCATTTTCAGCCACCTCAGTCAAATCAATCAGCGTCTGTGACTTATCTCTGCAGTGGGTGGTTTGTTCAAACTAAACACCGAGGATGGCGGCGAGGTCGGTTATTGTTTTTCCTCTCGCGTACATAACTGACATTTGTTAATTTGTGCTTGCAAGGGAGTTGCCTTCCTCCTCCTTCCCTCCCTCAGATGGCCTCCCTGGATGTGGGTAATGAGGCAGGCACCCACTGCAGGGTCCCAGGGGAGGAACGGCCCAGAAGATGAAGGCCAGAAGCCGGCTGCCTCCGACTGTGTGCTGCCGACCTGGCTTTTCTGTTCAACTGAAAGTGAAATGGCCCGTGAAAAAAGAAACAGCAACACATATGAAAAAAAAAAAATCAGAGCAAGATGTTTCCAGATATTAATCATCTGATTCCCCCATTCCACAGAAACATTCAGGTATTCATCTCAGGGTAATTGGCTTCTCTGGAAGTTTGGTATACCTCAGTTATCCTAACTGGATCTGAATGGTTCTCCATGCGCTTGGGTGTTTTTTTTTCTCTTTGCATTTGTCGCCACCTTCTGGTCAGAATCCCTCACTGTCCTCTTACAGCAGTAATACTCGAGGGGAGCTTTTTCCTGACTCGAGCTAGTCCAGTGTTGCACCACAGGAGGGCAGCATGCACAAACCTTTCATAGTGCCAACACAGGAGCCTCATGTCCTGCCTGTGTGCACTTGTAGCTGGTGGCCTGAGCTCTGTCTGTCTCTCAGCACAGTGAAGGATGGAATCCACCATCCACGTTAATTAGGGGTCATACACAAGAAATGACCTACACATCCTCTAGAGGCACTATGTTCCTGTTATTTAGCTTTAAATCTGGGCAAGGGTCCGCGCTGCAGTTCATGCAGTTCGGGCTTTGAACTGCAGCTTCAGTCAGAGAGAGAAAAGACAAAACTGCTGCTTATATTTGGCTTTTTTTTTATGGCTGTTCATACCTGATCAAAGATGCAACCCAAGTCTGTGCCAGTATGAACTCACAGTAGTGTTGATAAGACAATGGTGTGCACACAGATACAATAAGTATTACCTATGCTTCTCTAACTAATTTTGGTTGGACATTAACCTTAGCTTTGACCATTTACAGTGGAGATGGACAGGAAAGTTCGGTACAAAGCCTTCGATTCAAGCTGACTTGAGGCATCTTCCCAAATACCAATCAATCCTTTCATTCATTTTCCATGTACTCCCTTCTTTTTAATTGGCATCACAGGGAGCTGGAGCTAATTAACTTGGCGTAAGGATGGGAAACACCAGTCCACCACTGGGGAACATGCAGACTCAACACAGAATAGACCACGGCCAAAAGTCAAACCCAGGACATATTTTATTTTATATTACAATAGTTCATCGTGTCTACTGAATATTTACAAACCCAGGACCTTCTAGTTGTGAGCCGACAACTAACCACAGAGCCACATCGCCTCCCCCCAAATACCAGCTATTTCACTTTTTGGTGTCAGAATTATGACAAATGTGCTTTTTTTTTGCCATGGCAACACTGACAGAAGTGTTTGAACCCAAGTTGTGCAAAAGTCCCAGGAACTTGGGATCCAATTTTGCATCACATGTCTATGTAGTCCAGACTGGAATTGAAAAAAAGAAAAAAAAACTGGCTCCATGCAGCTTTTTTTCTGTTCACATTTATTATTTAATGTTAGCTCTGTGTCACAAAAAAAAAAAGCTGAATTGGGACCCCTTCAGCTCCAGTGTGGACGCAGCCTCTGCCTCTCTCTGTCGCTCTGTGGGCTCAGTGATGCTCCTGAGAGGCCGGTGGGCTCTGCCAGGGTAAACAGCCAGACTCATGAATACACGCCACTCATCTGCACCCAGCCCTGTTTTCCTAAGCCTTCTTTTCTCCTGCTTGTGAAAGAAGCAACGCCACTTCTCACATATTGGGTACATTCTTCAGTTTGAGAGCAAACACCGTGTGCAGGTAGCCCCCGTTTTTTTTTTGTTTTTTTTTCTGTTTTGATATGGTTGTCTCGGGGTTTCATTTGAATTTTGGCTCACGCTCCTCCTCATCATCAGGCCATGCCAGCTCTTTGTACACCGCATAGCAGAGAAGAAGGACGTGCTTTTCTCTCCAGCTCACCAGGTGTACAAAAAATGGCTTCAAAATACCATTTTATCACATTTTCTCACAATGACCAGGAAATTATAGGTGAAATTGGACTATTTCTTCACTCAGTAGTCACACAGTATGATGTGGACTTGCTATTATAACGTCGCCAATCAGCTTCAAGTGGCTTTATTTCGCAGAAGTTATGTTTTATGCATGGGTTGTTATATTCATGGGGCTTCGTCGAGAACATTAGGTCAAGAATTATATGCTGTGGCAGTCTTGGATTGTGTAACACGGATCTTAGTGGCGCCATATTTAGCTCCATACGGTCTGATTCACTGTGTGAGGCTCGGGCTGACAGGATGTACTGAAGAGCAGCCGGGTGGGAGGGGGCCTTTGAAGAGAAGGCAGCCGATCCACAGTGCTTCAGAAGTCAGGAACATGACCCCGAGGTCTCCCTCACCCCCTATAGGTGCAGCCGGCGAGGTGGACTAAAGCAGAACAAAATAAAACCTGGTCCGCTGCTTGTGTGCCACCCAAACCAGGAATACTTGGTCTTTTACTTGTCTCATGTATTTTCCTTAATTTATCATGATGCTGAACCTGTTAACCTGTATGTATTCGGCTTTCCCCTCCTATGCATGATGTGTTTTCATGTAAACTCTGCAGCATTCCAACAGAGCGCTCAGAGCTCTCAGCCATCATAAAAATCCTTTTTGAAAATGGGAAACTCGCAGTACAGTTGATTAGATCTGATTAGGAAAAAAAAAAAATCTTATTCTGATTTCTAACAGATTGTATTTAGCATTTAACAACTTTGTCAACTGCTCTCTGTGGAGCTTTGAAGGTGGTTTGGGGTGTGCTGTGGTCACTGGAAAAAGTAGTTCCAAAAATGGCAATGGGAAATAATTGATCAAAACTTGTGAATAATAATTTTTTGAAGCTGGCAGTGAATATACAGTTATAAATGATGAGAATCAACATTTTCAGCCCGGGTTGAATAAGACTTGACGTATCCTTTCAATAATTAACGTCTTGAGGATAGTGATAGGGATAAAGCAAGATTAACTGCATCCCTAACTGCATCACTGGCTGTGCTCTGCTCTGTTCATGAGCATCGAGTGCCTCCTCATAAATGTATTTGTCCCCTTTATTGTGTTGTAAAGTGTCTCGGCATGCAGTGCACTGTTGTGGACGTGTAAAAATTTCAAATATGTCACCGTTCTGCTCATAAAGTAGAAATATCCCTGGGCTCCCCTCAGTGAACACATCAAATGGTGTGGCATGGTTCTAATGAAAACCATTTAACAGCCAGAGTGGGCGGATGCGTGGAGCTCCGTGTCTGTGTTGTGACTCTGTTTGCCAGCATGAAACATAGCTTATTCATCCAAGCTGCTCATGGAAAAATCTTGAGGCTAGCCATCGATCATTTTTGGCTCGCTCCTCATGCGTTTTGTCTCTAATAGAGCGCAATGGAAGCACATGTCCTTTGATGTTTTCTGACCGAATCCTTTGCTTATTATTCTTTGGAGGGCTTTATGAAGTCGGGTGAGGAGGCTTAATCCGGCGCTGTTGACTTATTTCACAAGACCCGTCTTAAACTCTTAACTGTAATTTGGGAAAAACCTCAATCTAAAATGTCAGTATGTTGTTGAAGCACCACCACCGCATCGCTGTATTTCATTGGCTTCTTGATGTGTTATTTTCGGTTTCAAGGCGCAACATGATTTTATCTCTCAAATTAATTTTGGCATTTGATATTTGGCAGATAAACATGACGTCAGTGTATTATGGGAACTTTATTTGCTTTAGTTTGCAAACAACGGTGGTGTGAGAGTTTAAAATAAGGTTGTTTTCCACTCGCATGTGAAGAATTTAATATAGTTTTTTGAGAAGTATTTGCTGATGAAGGCTTTTGCTGCAACACTTTGGATCATCTGAATAAAATCATCCAAAAACTTGAAGGAGTTCTCTCATATGATCCTCCCTTCTACTTTTTTCTAGCTATCACCTTGCTTGTAAGGCGAATTACCAGCTATTTTGTTTTTCTTGCCACAATATATTACGACTTGAGGCGTTAAGATCCAAAGTATGCATGACGTTTTGGTCTCTCTGTGCTTGTTTGCTTCCCTCTGCAGAGGACGCAGGCACCTACTTCCCCAGCGTGAAGAGGGACCCGGGCCGGTACCTGCAGCCCTGCTCCGACTCCGTCAAGACCTGGCTACGCAGCATGAAGAACGCCGGGAAGGTCCTCCTGCTCATCACCAGCTCCCACAGCGACTACTGCAGGCTTATCTGCGACCACATCCTGGGGTGAGCCTGACCAGACCGCACCGCAGACTGCCCCCCCCAACCTCCCAG
>OMLB01056819.1:35747-57715 GCA_900302555.1 Myripristis jacobus
GCCCGCCGTAACACTCCCTGCAGGATTTATAACCTGGCAGTCGAAGGAGTTTTGCTGAGATGCAGCACTGTCCGGTTCAGCTCAGCCCCGGCATTTTTTGGTTTTCTCCCAACTCCCAACATTCCTTACAGCGCTCACATGCCATCAGTCATTCCTTTAGTCAACCTGGGGTCACACGTCTGCCTTGAGTTAACCATCATCATCGCACACATATGCTATACACCATTCATACCCTCTGCCCCCAACACTCTGCACAGCTAGTTATTTCTCTACCAGCCCAGCCAGAAACACTGAACACTCCATTTTGCAGGTTTAAGTTGTGCTGGGCATTATGGACACGATCACAGTCATTACATCATGGGCCAAATACTTTGATATCAGTATTATGACAAAATTGTAGAGAAGACCTTTGGTGCTTTAAAGGGTACTTACAATGAAATTTTTAATAAACAGACACTGGTAACATGGATTTGATGAACAAGCAGGTAGAGGCAAACGTTAGATCATCTGAAACCTTAAAAAAAAGATATATATAAAAAAAAAAGATCATTTGAAACCGCCTAATAAGTTCAGAAAATTTCATCTTTTCGCTTTAATGCAGTCTTTAAAACCGTAACAAAACACAGCGCTTATAGCCATCGTTATGATATTATGATATTCAGAATCCCAGACTATATCTGCTTTCATAAAACAGTACTGACAGAATAATAACATGTTGCTCTGCAAGCCCTTATAACCAGATATTACTCGTTTTGTTTTTTTTGTTTTTTAAATTGAGGCTGACAAATCTAAATGTCATACCATGACTTGCCCCAAGAATTTAATACATTCTCTGACTTTCCCTGACTTGTGTAGATTGTTCAGAATGATTGTACATGGCTTGAAAGAAATGAACCCTGGATAACATGCAGAACTCCGCCTAAAGCCTGTATCTGGTCATGTCGCATCAGACAGACAGCACTGTGCCGCAATATTATGACTCCCAGATCCCAGATGATATCTAGTGTCACATCATGACATTGATATTATATTGATGTGTTGAACAACCCGGCTGTAAGTGTGCCAGAGTGATCCTTGTCTTAGCAGGCTGTCTGTAGTTAGGCATTTCCCTGTTCTTTGGCTTTCTGCTGACCGAGAAGAACGGACTTCCTGCATTACTGTCCTCCCCGCGTTGCAGTGCACACTCTGTGGTTTAGGCTTATTATTATAGCCTAAGCCCTGTTATGCACTCGATCAAGCAGCAAGCAGACCTTGGACAAGCACAGCGCCCCTGTTCCAGCGCCGGACTGTGTTTCAGTAGAGGATTGCTGCGCTGTAACAACACACACATTCACACAAAACACCTCTCAGTGAAGCTGTTATCTCACGCTGCCCACATTCACATCAGCCGGCTAGGTGGTCTTGTACTTTTCTGTGTATTTGTGGTAAGGCTTGACTGTGCTCTGTAGGAGCACAGGAACAGAAAGCGGTGAGTGCTGAGACATTTTCTCAAGATACCAATTTGTCTCAGAGTAGCTCTGTGGCTCACCCCCCGCCCCACACACACACACACACACACACCACATTTTTACCATTTCCTGTTAAGCAGCGAGCAGCCTGGTCATTCTGTTGTTCCTCTGCCTTCCCCCTCTGCTCCCCCGCTGTTTCACTAGCCTCCCCTGCCCTGCTTTCCCAGTGACCTCTGACACCACAGCATGTGCCACCTCCCAAGCAGGCAAGTCAGAGCCCAGCTCATGTTCAAATCACAAGTTTACAAGGTCGCGGACACAGATTTATGTTGTGATAGCTACGAGAGGAAATCAGCCGACGGCGGTTCAGGGATAGGCGCGCTTTGTTCTCGCAAAAGGTCGGCCTGTTCGCGAAGCTCCCACCTGAAGAGCTGTTGTTGTTTTAAAGTCTCTCCTACTGCCAAAATGTTTTGTATCTAATGTTTCTTCACCCACCCTGAGGCAAACACTCCAGATTCACTGCAGGCGGTACAGCAGAGAAATCATGTCTCATCTCTTTGCTGGTGAGAAGGCACTTTGTTGTGAAAGACAGCTCTTGTTTACCCACGCCTGAGTCACTCAGTGCCTCCTTTACAGACAGACTCATCATTCTTCCTCTTATGGGAAACCCACCCGCGCCCCCGCCTCCTGCCGCCGGGCTCGTCTTGCTCGCCGTCCTCTGAGGTCGGAGCCCGTGCCTCTCCCAGACCCTGTCAGTCAGCAGAGCCGGCTGCAGGCCAGTGACAGTCGGCTGTCAGAAGTAACACAACAAGGCCAGAGCTGTCTGACAGGCCGCTACCAGCCAGCGCCCACAGGCTCCTCCCGGGATGCTGATATTGTAAATTGACAAGGCCAGGTACTGAAACGGTGCTGAAAAGGTGTGTAATTTATCCATGATGCCAGTCATCGAATTTCTAAAAAAGCCACGGAACTTTTTCTCACAAGTGATTCGAGATCATTTTTCTGGCATTTCTGCTTTACTTGATAGTGACAGTGGAGAGAGAGGGGATGACATGCAGCATCTTCAAGTAAAGTAGTCAAGCTCGTTGGGGGGAAGTGATCAAATGGAAATACGGCACCAAAAAAAACAGAAGTTCGACCAACTGTTTATTTTGCATTCCAAAGAAAGTGGACAGGCCAGACAGCCTTGTCCTTACAGTACGGACAAGGCAATGACTTCATGCAGAATGAGGATTCAGCTCCAAATATTTGAGCGCTCTTAAAACTAGGCTGAGCGATTCATGAGAGACACGTCATGGTAAGCAGTGGGATTTGATCAGCCTTTAAAAAAACATAGGATTGTCCCATATGTTGATATTATATCAATATTATGATATAAGACAAGATGACATCTGGGTTTTTGGATATTGTAATACGATGATGACATTAGGTGTTTTCGTCTCCTTGTTTTAAAGGCTGCATCACAGTAAAGGGAAGAAATTTGTGAACGTTTTGGACTATTTCAGCTGTTTGGTTATTTCCCTGTAGTGTAGATGTTTTTGGTTGCCTTGTATGAATTGATGAAAACTAAAATAAACCCAGAGGAGCATCTCAAAAGCTGGTTTGATCAGCTTGGAAGATACAGAGTAATGTCAAGAAATTATGCCATGTATTTCTTGACTGGAGAGCTGTAGCCCAGTATGGATATTTATACCATCAAAACATCAAATTTACATATTTTAAAGGTTCCAATAAGTAGTTTATTCCTGTTTCTTAAGGCTCGATTTTCCCTCTCACCATGTATGGTAGAAGCACAAAGCCTCTCCCTGCACTGGACACAGCGTGAGTTGTCCCTGCAGACGTGATCGATCGCCTACATGATGTTAGGGAACACGCTCTCCCGCTGCTCTGTGGGTGCACCGCCTTCCCAGAATGTTTACTTTGCTCGGCCGAGCATTTCCCTCCATAGCGTTGGACATGCACTGTGTTTATGATCCATGTTTTCCATCAGTGGTACAGACTGTTTAGCTTCACTGAGGTATTTTTTTTTCTTTCTTTTTCGCTTGCATAACACGAGTCCATATGGATGCCGTCCAAGCGTTTGTCCTCGACACAGCGCCTGAGAGTCTAAGTTTGTTTCTCCCTGATGCTTACAGGAAGGACTTTGAGGAGCTTTTTGACGTCATCATCACCAACGCCCTAAAACCGGGGTTCTTCTCCTTGGTGCCCCAGCAGAGGCCCTTCAGGACCCTTGGTGAGTGCCGGCTTACCCTCCTCGTGTCCCCCTTACACGTCCCTGCCAAACTGAGCATCAGCACAATGCACAATGCCCACATCTCAGAAATAATTTTACAGCCCGAGGGTTCCCACCCAAGTAGGACCATTAGTGCAAACCACATGATTGAGATTAATCAAAGCTTGTATTGCCGTTGAAGGCAATCAGAGGTCAGTCAGATCTGCTCAAATCCTGCATGAAGATTTCTACTCGCTGATGAAACTGTTCTCAGTGAGGTTAAAGTCAGCTGCCTCTACTTTTTTTTTTTTTTTTTTTTCTTGCCGAGATCCACACGACTGCCAATCCACACAATCCCACTTCCCCTCCCAGTCTGTTCCCCCTCCCTGTATTAGCGCAGGCATTTGATATCGGAGCCTAACAGTGAAGGTGTGCACTGGCAGTGGCCGCCTGCAGGAATGCTCCACTCATCTGGATTGTCTCTCTGCCAGCAATAATACTGGTGGGATGCGTTATGTGTGAAGACGCGATGATCCAGTCACTAAAATATTCTCCCCTCTCTCTCTCTCTCTCTCCCGCTCTCTTTCTCTGTCTCTCTCTCGCTCTCTCGCTCTTTCTGACTCTCGCCACGTTGGCAGAAATAGAATCAGCATCTGCTCTTCCTCTGGCCTGCGGAGATATTAGCCACCCCTTTTTTTTTTTTTTGTATCGGGAGACATTTGTTATTTTCCACCCTTCTGATCTCTACGACCCCGCTAAACTGATAAAGCTCCTTCACCAGGCTTTGACACTTACTGTAAACTATTTTGACTTAAGACTGCTGATAAAACATTTAGCCAGCGTGTTCTCCGTATAAATGCGCTGTTGTTTTGATACTTTAGTATTAGTTAAGATTTAAGAACATCAAATCATTGCGGCATTTCATGAAGCGCATATCCTGTGCCGTAGTGCATTGTGGTGATTGAACTATATTTGAAAACGTTGATCAGCGGCCTTTATCTGTGGAAACTAATGCAATGTTCACAGACCGAACCATTGGCTTATAACACATTACTGTAGAGCAGTGTGATTTATTATGAACAGTTGTCTAATCAATAAAAACAGGCATGATTTTCAGTATGTACCATGCTGTGATGAAGTTATGATCAGATGCAGATACAGAGGAGTGACGTGTCTCGTGCCGCATGACCTGATTTTGGCTCTCGAAGCCCCGCAGAATAAACAGTATTGTTTAAGAGGCGCTGTACCTGCCAAGTGAAGCATTGGAAGAAGGTGTTGTGCAGATCAATCATCCAGATGGCACAACGTCACCCGCTCAGACGATGCCAGGGCTCTCTAAATATTTACCCCGTCAATAGAGCCTCACTTTGGTTCCAGTGGAAACGCCGCGGGGCGTCTTCAGAGGTGCCTGCTCATCTCAGCAGCACGGTTTGCACTTTTGTTAGCTCACAGAGACCACATACCGCTCATTCCTCTTTCTGTCAGGGACCGGTGTCCTCACAGCTGTTGCTCTGTGTGTGTGTGTGTGTGCGTGCACTCATACTTGTGCAGATGCTCAAATCTGTTCTTTCACTCGCTTCTGTCACAATATTTATAGCATATTTAACCTCAGTTTGACCTTGCGGCGGCCTATCCTCAGTAAAAAGCTGTCTTTTTTCACAAATGAAAGCAGGGTCTTTCTTTTCATGCCGCTGCTGGTCTTAAGCACCGATCCTGAAGACGACTATTAACTCTTCCTGTCTGCAGAAGCAATTAGCCTCTTCAAAGACCTTAAGCTGTTGATTCCTTAGATAGCAGCCAGGCACAAGATAGCATCATAAATGCCAGTCAGTAGTCCAACTCCAAATGGTTCACTTTATGTGTTGTAAGTTGCACATGTTTGCATTTATGAGTCACACTTAGTAGAAACGAAGGGAGGTAAAGCGTTGAAATGCAATGGTTGCACTCTAGAGGTTTTTTTTTTTTTTTTTTTACAAATGATGCTCTAGCTGCACTGCACAAGTTTTGTCCGCTTGCTTCTATTCACAGGAATGTTTTCGGGGGTTCCCCGATGTTGTTGCATGAGTAATCGTGTTGTGCAATTAGAGCACAGATTGCAGCGTCTCTGTGGCTTATCTAGATGCTCTCCCACATTCCCCTTGAGATACGCTGTTGCTAGTGTTGGTGTCAGTTGCAGTTAGTGTCGAAAAGCAGAGTGGCCCATGCCAGAAACGAAAGACCCCCTCCAGACACAAACACAAACACACACACAAACACACACACACAGTGAGCTGATCTATTTTTTCCAGTTCTGATCCGATTCTGATACCTGGTTTTTATACTGAGTACCAATCTGATATCAAAGCTATTTTTTTCTTGGTTTCTTGGTACTCAAATTCCCAACACCCAAAGCCCAGGTATTGGAAAACGATCAGAACTGGGGAAAAAAAAGCAGATTGGTGCAGCCGTGGAGCTCACTGTGTGTGTTTGTGTTGGTTTTGTGTCTGGAATGGGGGTTTCAGTTTCTCGCATGGGACGGTCTGCTTTTCAACACTAACTACAACTGACACTATCATTATTCTGGCACTAACTGTACTGTGCTAAAAGTGCTGCAGAATCATTACCGACCCGGACCTCCGCTCTCACACTCTTAGCTTGGAGTCACATCCGTCCAGGCAAATTTAATTGCTTCATCTGGCCACTGGAAAGAATCACTGACTGCATCCTGTCCAACATGTAGAGCATTAATCATTACACAGGGTCAGGTCGGGCGTCAGGGAAGGCCAGTGTGTTTTTTTTCTCGGCCCTCCAATAAACCAAATGAAGTCACCACAAGAGAGGCTTTTCTCCCTTATTCATGGCTTTCAGCGACACCAAAAGCGCCAGACAGTGTCTCCAGAAAGTGCCTTTAGTTGTTCTGCGTGTTTTGATGTTGCAGTCTTAATTCAAAATGGGCTAAATTGATTTTTTTTAGGGCGGGCAGTCAGCAGTCTACACAAAATATCCCTCACGCACAAAGTAAAAATAGTTGTCATAATCGAAAATGACTCAAAGAAGGCTGGTTTCAGCTTATTGGTTGATGATACTGTCATTTTTGTGTTCAAATTGTTGACAGCCGATGTGGTTTAGCCATTTTAAGTTTGGCAAAAACATTTCAGTGATTCAGTTTTTCCCCCCAGAAACGTACACAATAATAATGTTTGAGATAATTAATCGAAAACGAATCAAAGAAAGCTGGTTTCAGCTTATTGGTTGATGATACTGTCATTTTTGCGTTAAATTTGTTGATAGCCGACGTGGTTTGACTAGTTTTTAGTTTGGCAAAAACGTTTCAGTGATTCAGCTTTTCCCTCCAGAGATGTATTCTTGACAGAGTGGAAAAGGCTCTGAAACAGCATTTAGAGTGGCATCGGGCGACAAACCTCTGGGAAAAGCAGACTGATGGGTGGCAAGGACACCCTGATTTTTCATTTAGACGCAGAAATGTATCTCAATTACACCAGTTAAGTAAAATGTGCAATAAAAATCTAAATTTATTGCAGGTTGTGCAGATGACCCAGACTGACTGATGCCACATATTTACTAAAAGGTCAATAAAGCAATATTTCTGATGTTTTTAATTTCAGCAAATCAGAAAAAGCTGTAAAAAACATCACCAAAATGTTAACTTGCTCATACAAGTAGGAGACATGGCACCTCCTGGATAAACTGCACTGACTCACAGGTTTCTTCGCTCAGTTTTTGCTTTTTCCTGCACAAACATAAAACATGCACCTAATGACTGGAAAAACCTCAGTCATTATTCATGAACTGTGATTGCCTCCATGAGGTCATTGTCACTCTGTCTTTTTCTTTTTCTTTTCTTTCTTTGCATGGCTGAGTGGGACTGTTGCTGCTGTGCCAGAAAACGTTCAGACACTTTAACAGTGAAAATGTTCAGCTTTGGAAATGCTACTGGCTGACACGTGGGCTGCAGCGGAGTAACACCGAGACAACACTTGGCCTCAGAACGGGACAATCGCCACCACTCTGGTTTCTCTCACAGCCGGGTTTTCCCCCTCCATTTCTGCGTGACGTAACGGCTGCTGTAATATGCATCACCATCAGAACTTAGTGGAGAAAAGAAAAGAGAGAGAGAGAGAGAAAAAAAAACAAGGTCTGCCCGGAGAGACCACATGCTGAAATGCAAATAAACACACTCAACGGAAGTAGCTCTCGTTAGGCCCTTGCCCCGATGCTTTTCCCATTTCACGGTGACTTTTGCCCTACCTAAAAATGTGGTTTATTATAAACTCACCAGCCACATTATTAGGACTGGGTCTCTCCTGTTATGTTTTCTTGTGGGTCCGCTGGTGAGTGCTGTGGTGGCGAGGTCGAGCCGGGGAGGTTCTGTGCCGGCGAGCGTGCGGTCACGTCTGCTCTCGTCCTCTGTGCGAGCGGCTGGCTGCTCGGCTGAGCTGCTGTTGACCGCGTGGTTTGACTCTCTCTCTCTTCGTCCCGCAGTGAACGACGTGGAGGAGAGCGAGGGGCTGCCGTCGCTGGACAAGCCCGGCTGGTACTCCCAGGGCAACTGGCTGCACCTCCACGAGCTGCTCAAGACGATGACCGGGAAACCGGAGCCCAAGGTACGGCCGCCAGCTCCTGTGTTCCCTCTGCCTCCAGAGCATCTCAGGCTCGCTTTGAAGTTGACTCAGGTTTTTGGCAGACATATAAAGAAACGGGAGCTTCATGATAAATCAGCGCAGGGAGATTCGCACTGGTGTGACAGAGCAGGGAGCGTAGGCCTTGGCGTGCCTGTCGACGGCACCGCTCGGTGCCAGCGGGCCGAGTTCACTGATAAACAGGTCGAACAGTGTGCCCTCATACCTTCTCAAGGACAATGCGGCCCCTTCTTAGAGCCGTTCTCTCCACAGATGAAAGAGTTTCTCTTTGATATCTGAGGATTGGCAGGGAACTTCCCTTTCCTTGATTTGTTTATATATTTCTTATTGTTATTTCTTATCTTAATCCGTCCTCTGGCATTTCCTCGCTGCAGATTGTTGAGGTTTATTTTAGTCTTTCCTCAGTTCCCGTTTCATTGAGTGATTTAATACAGTCCCTCTGTGTGTGTGTTGTTTTATTGTGTGAAGCATTTTGTGTTACATTTACATGAAAAGCGCAATACTAATGAAGTCTGACTGATTGATTGACTGATTTGATTGACTTTTTCCTGATCCCTCAGAGAGTACGCCTGGTTCATTTACATGCACACAAAATTCAGATACTTCATCACTTATTTGCACCAACAAACTAATAATTCAGGGAATCTTGCACTCCCAATGGTGTGACGGAGAAGGAAATGTGGCCTGGACTTTATCACTCCACACGCTGCATAGAAACAGGTGAATCTGACCAAGACTTCAACCGGTCACCAGGTTACTCAAGCCGCAATAGTTTGACCTGAATCTCTCTGCATAAATATATCGGAGGCATTAAAGAGCTTTGGAGCCTGGCACTGCTTTACCCTTTTCTATTTCTATCATTCACTTCACAAAACAGAGTGTGGACACTGCTAGTCAAACCATTTGGGGGGAAAAAAAGCATAGCAGGTGATTGGATCAACCCAATATGTCCTTGTGTGTTATTGGCTAATTCATCCACACACAAATGAATTATATGACGCAGTATGAGAGCACCAAAGCTAAAAAACCAGCAGCAACAGTGACGGTGAAAGTAAGTATCTATGTAAGTGCATTGGGAGGCTCATCATTAGCTAGTTTACTGTCGTTGCACAGCTATTTTGATGCAACTGCTTTTATAGCAGCATCGATGCAAACCGAAATAGCCACTGCTGCTTCTGTTTTTGAATTCGATGCACTGTCACGTCTCACTGCCGTCATCACCTTAACCACGCGAGAAGTTTCACAAAGGACGTCTGACTGGCGGTTTCTAACGCTGCTGTGGTCGGAGTGTGTGCTGGTGTTTTCGCGAATCAAGACAAAGTTATCTCACGATCTGATCGAATGGTTATGTGAGGTTAAGTCTTAAGGTTTGAACCAAAACAGCTGCAGCTACAGTTGTAACAGATTAATGAAAAAATACATGTGAATATTTGAATTAAGGCAAGGGCACAACACTGTTTACATGAAGTTCAAGTGTATTTAGAGCCCAATATCGCAGTTTACAGTCTCAAAACCCACCACTTTGCAACAAACAGGATGACACCTCCTGACATAGCAGGCAAGTAAAACCCCCCTAAAACCGCAGGTGTAACAGGGAAAAAATAGCCTGACATTTTAAGTATTGATAAACTAGTAATTCCATGCAAAATTGTGAGAAATCCCATCTCTTCCCATTCCTTTTCCAACAGTAATACTAAATAATTTGGCAGATATTAATAATTTGTGACAATTTTAGCCTCTGCACTCACTCATATCATCTAAAAAAAAAATACATCATGTCAGACAGTTAGGCCGTGGTGGACCTTCCCAAGAAAACCGGGGGATGAGGGGAGTAACGCAGTACAAATAACCCAGGGAAAAAGACATGGAGTAACGCCAGTCACCTTTCCGTGTTGCCAGCTAACATTACTTTGCTCTGGTCTGGCTACCGATCACACCGGCGTTCCTGAGAACTCGCTGCAGCTTAGCAGCGATGTTGTATTTCATAAGGAGTTAAGGAATAACGAAAGGAAACATCTCACAATCCGAGAGCTTACGGTAAATCTGCTTTGCTCTGTCATCGCCAGCGTGACTCCTCATGAAAACACACGAACGGCGAATTTACCCTCCAGAATGTGACAGTTCAGCTCTTTCCGTAATGATGCTTCAGGCACGGGAAGAGCTGTCCCGAGTCCACCCGGGGGTTCGCTCGTCATCATCCACGTCCTCAGCCCTTGTTCTCTCCCTCCTCCTCCCGTCCCGCCCGCTCCGACTCGGGGCTCAATGCCTCCTCTGTTCCCCGGCCACGTGGAGAAAGCTCTCGCGGAATGCGGTGTCAACCTGCACTTATGGCCGCTTTAAGCGTTCCTCCGGGGTGACCTGAGGCACTCTGTGTTTTGAGTTCTCTCCACTTTCACCTGACAGGACTTAATGCAGGTGGGCTGAATGGAGGCATTCAGGGAAGATTACAATCCCCTCTCAGCGCTGCGCTGGGACAGCCGGGGTCACGGCAGGGGTGGCGGGACAAGATCACACAGGTTCAGCGAATCCGACGTGGCCGGTCCCTGGACATTCGGAGCGCGTGTGCCGTGCGCCGCTCGTATGACGGGAAGTGGAATTCAGTGTTGCCACAAATTCATGAGCAAAATGTGAAATCACTTTAGTAAGCCAGTGTAAAGAAGCCCAGGATATTGCACTTCCTGTGGAGAGTCATACTGTTGTCATTTTGATAGAGTAAGCTTATTCCATGCCTTATTTTCTATCCTCCCTGTTGCAGTGATTTATGTTGGCTCATATTATAGAGTAGGAGAAGTGGAAGGAGAATGAAGTTACCCTGAAAATTTTAAGCGACTTTCCGTTGCATTAATCCTGGAAAAATCCATTTTACTAAGTCTATTGTTGATTTTATTATTATTGATTTTGTTTATTATGATTGATTTTATTAAGTCTAGTATGGAGCCAGAGAACCTTAGCCGTATTATAGGAAAAGTCATCAGCCATCGGTGTGATAATTTCACTTATTCCAATTCAAATCGCTTTGTTGAAGGGCTTTTTTTAATCGAGTGTCATTTTCTGATGTTAGTCGGCTCATCTGCCTCATTCTGCTGTTTTGAGGTCTTTAGAAAATCTCTGAAACTGGAGATGAGTGTAATAACCGTACCTCATCTTATCAGCAGAATATTTCACTTGTCTTAAGAAAAAACAGATTTTAAGACTGAGAATACGAGGCTAATTGACTTGTAAGGATGGACATTTTTACAGGTTGTTAGCCCTCCCTTTCACATATTTGATCAGCCCCCCCTCCTCTGTCAGCGGCCTGGGCCTCACACGGCGTGGAGCACAATGGACTCATTAAGGTCCCTCTGCATGCCGACAGCTCTGTTTACCTGGGGCCGGCTTCAGCCTGAGTGATGCACTGACAACAGACGGGGATCCTCAGGCACACACTGAAAAAACAAACAAAAAAAAAGTCCCTCTTAATACGCTGCTTAATTTAACATCAAGACTTAGAATCATGTTTATTCTAGATCAAATGAAAAATGATGCCAATGCCAAGTGGAACATCGTTTTGTCATTGTCGTATTGTCATTTTTTCTTGAAACTAGTAAAAATATGTTGGTTAAGTTTTATACTAAAATATCTAGAATAGAAAGCCCACAGTTAAATACATAGTTTGAACAAGGCATTATATCAAAGCAGCATAAATTATATGGACATAGTGTATTTGAATGTATTTATTCAGTAAATAGCCATAATCATAACAGCATTGTGTTTGAGCTGTGAGGCCGATCAAGAAGCTTGTAATCACATGAAAAGGTTTGTCGGACAATGCCAGCACAAGCCGTACAGTGACACGGCATAATGTCTCATTTAGCGCTGGCGATAAAAGCCAACAACAAAACGTGCATTTAGGAACAATGAACAGTGTTATCTCGCGTGAATGTGCTCGGAGGAGAAAGAGCGCCACGGTCACATAACGACCTGTTGTCCCTCGGAGAACGGACAAGAACGGAGAAGTGTCTGCCCAACAGTGCCGGGCCCTGCCGATGTAACCGCAGCCTGCCGGCTCATTCGCCTCATTGTGCGGCGCTCGGTCTGGTGCAGCCTAATGAAACTGTGTCTATCCTCATGAAAGCCCCTCTATAATATTTAGCCTCTGTGCTGGAATTCTGGGCCCCTGTAAATATTTATCATACTAATCCCACGACTCTGGCAGCGGAGGCCAGCGAACAATGATAGGTGCAGTGCACAGCAGCGCTTTCCTGGTACCAAATACAGCTGTGGCCAGTTCTGTGAAAGTCTGGGGGGAAATGCGATGCCTTAGAGCCCTTCCCCACAGGCGCACCTCACAGCAGCCCGGACTGCTCGGCCTGTTTGTTTATGTGGGGAAGGTCTGGCCGTAGACACAGCAAAAGGTCTGTGGAGGGGAGGGCCCGCAGTGACCTGGCCAACTGCAGGAATGCCTTGCAGCACCTCCTCTTTATGGCCATCTGCCTCATGTAGAGACGTTTGGTTTAGTTACACCTCAGTGCACACACATGCAAGGTATTTAATCCCCATTTGCAGCATGTAGGAGCGAAAGAGGCAGCTCTAGTCTTCTGTTTCTCCCCTCATGGATCTGTGTGTGGCCATGCTGTCTCAGTTGCCAGATTTGTTCTGATCAACACACCTATGCACAGGTTATGCAACCAGGAGAGAGTGAGGGATGTGTTTTATACTGCATTTCAGATCCAGACACTAGAAAAGCTGTTGTAAAGGCGGTCACAATTTTCCCTTCCCGATCCCTCCCACTTACACTCAGATGCATTTCTAAAAACTGTATCTTAAGTTATTCTGCGTGGGTCTGCCTCTGCTCGTCGACTTTTTATAGTCTCTTAAGGCTGCAAAGCCTCTTCGGCATGTCAGCGGACTTCTGTGTTTTGTCATTTTAATCCCCAGCATTCCCCATTCTTCACTCCATTTCCTGCCCCGTTTAAAGGGCACAGAAACAATAGGGACAGTTGTTGAAATGGGGTTTAAATCTTGGAGCGGCGGGCCTGTCGCTGGTTTTGGAATGCTGCTCTGCAAAGCCTGTCTCAGCTTGCGTTTCTT
This sequence comes from Myripristis jacobus, assembly GCA_900302555.1. Taxonomy (NCBI): domain Eukaryota; kingdom Metazoa; phylum Chordata; class Actinopteri; order Holocentriformes; family Holocentridae; genus Myripristis; species Myripristis jacobus. The sequence goes on from OMLB01056819.1 coordinate 49,118, forward strand.
TGTTGTGATGAGTTTCGCAGACTCACCGTGTCTGGTCTAGCTCACCCTCGGGGGCCGTAACGCACATGCCAGCTTTAGCGAGTTTGAGTGCCGCAGAGAATCACTCCGTGAAGAAGGAATCAGTTCAATTGCAAATAAATCACAGCGCAGTTACATCAGGCAAACAGGTTCATCTGACTGTGTGCATGTTGAGGTTACACATGCTGCTCTCTGAGTTCATGTCTTTTTCATACCCTTCCAGGTAGTTTATTTTGGGGATAGCTTGCGGTCGGACATGTTCCCGGCTAGCAGCTTTTGCAAGTGGGAGACTGTGATGATTGTGGAGGAAATGGAGGGAGAGGGTGTCCCGAGGAGCGATGCAGCAAAGTCCAATGAGGCCCAAGTGGAACCACTGGAGAAAAAGGGAAAGTTTGAGGTAAGTTCACTGAAGCAGCTGTTTCCGTTTAGTAACTCCCCCCCCAATTCCATGAGCCTCCCTCTCTCTCCCCGTCCCTTGGCCTACTGCCACCATATACTTTTTGTAGAAGGTGTGTGTGTGTGTGTGTGTGTGTGTGTGTGTGTGTGCATGTGTTTTTGCATGCATACACACAAGCTCGTGCGTCACTGTGTGGTCACGTATGCGCTGGCTTCCGGAAAGCATTATGGGAACAACTCTGGGCAATTACAAACTCATGAGTCAGCTGCTGCAGCTCCATATCATTATGCGCTCACTTCTAATGGAGAAACCTGTAAAATCAGACATGTTGAGACAGGTTTATGCTGACGGTTTGAAAGCCGGTGTGTGCAGCGTCAGGATATTTGACCTATAAGGAAACAATAAGGAAGTGCTCTCTCAACAAGGCTGAAATATTACCCGCTCTCTCCCTCGCCGCCTTGGTTTTGCTGAAAGCTCTGTGTTTTTTGCGCAGTTACCCTTCTGCGAGGATATTGAGTTGCAGGATGTTGTGCTCCAGGCAGACAAAAAGAGATGAGTCAGCACATCTGCTGGCAGAATAGGTTGGGATCATGGCTGCTCCTACGTTTTTTCCCCCAAGGAGAACGGGCAGTCCTGCAGTGGTTACAGCAGAGACGGAGATGAAGGTGGCAACAGCTTGAATATGAACCCGGGTTTGAGGCTTTGAGAAGTGATCACACGTAGAGGAGGGCACATTAGCATATGGGGCGACTAAAGTGAGCACAAGATTGCTGACATACATGAATTCTTAATTGTGGTCAGATGAACTATGGGAATCTTCTGCCTTTTTCTCTGGAACGTCCTCATTTCATTTTATTATAGGATGTTTTCGCACTCGTCCAGCTCAGCTCCCCAAATGTATTCCGACCACTGACTCAGCAAATGTTAAGCATATGTGAACATGCCAAACACACCCAGCCTCTCGAAAGGGGTGGTCTCAGTTCGGCTCGCTTGTGGTTCAGCTCTTGGAGGCGTGCCGTACATACACAGCGTGTACACTAATAGTGACCGCACATGGGAAAGCAAAAAGAAATGGCGAGTCGTGTGGAACAAAGAGTTGTGTGTGAACCCAAGAAGACGCTGCTGCCGCATTCCCAGAAATCTGACATGAGGAACGCTTCAGAAGGCAGATGACCTCTACACACACAAGTATCTGTGTCACGGATACCTGTCTCCTCTGCTGTGCGTTTCCCTCTCTCTGTGTCTCATCTTAAAAAACAAATGTGCCTCAACAAAATTATCCAAAAAGTCTTGAAGAAAACTGCCGTTAATGGAGAAAAAGTGGCATGCAAAATCATCTATGCTTAAGGACCAAAAAAAGAGCTCTGACTCCTCTTTTAAGGACTTGAACTCTGGTGTGTTTACCCCCTTGGTTTGAGCGAGAATGCCCTAACCAAATCGTCTAAGGAATGAGTTTACAACCTGTTGTACCTGGTTGGTATTCCTCGACGATAAGTTCTTGAAATCATGATCATGCTGTAGTATCTCCAGCCTTCTGCTTTGGTACCAGGATCTGAAGGCAGCATGGCACACTGGTATCAGAGGTAATCTACTCTGCTGGTATCGTCACTGATCAGAGTCGATCAGTCGCCCACATTTTGCTTCGTAATCTTTCCATTAATCCTCTTTTATCTTCCTTTGATGCACAGATAAAAAGAAGATGACTGTAATAAATGTTAACCTCCGTATCATGGTTCATATGTCCTCAGCTGGCTTTCTTCTCTGACCAATAATAAGCAAGAACCTCACTTTGGTTTTACACACCTTGGTTCGCTTTTATTTGAGCTGCATGAAAGCCAACCGAACCAAATAAAAAAAATAACAGTGTATCAAACAACTTGGAGTAGGCAAACAGGCTATTGATGTGAAATCATCCTTGCAGTGAGAGTTCATTCACAGCTTGTTCACTTAAAAAATGGACTGAATTTGGTTCATTTAGAAATAACTATATGGGAAGTAACTATATGGGAAAACACTCAGCTAATGTTAAAATACCCAATAATACTTGTGGTCCAGTGTAGCTCAATGGATGGATCATGGACATTAAGACCACCGTGGTCTGGGCTTCAGTTCCAGTGTATGCACTCAAAGGACTACAGTATTCTCTTTGATTCAAACCATGTACTAAATGTATGTAACATGAAGATAGTCAGAGAGAAGAAAATGCTGTATATTTGCAGAGCCTTTGCTGAAGGCATATTCAGTGCTTGTTGATTTCCTACGTCAACTGTGGTGCATGAGGCCACAGATTTATGCTGCAGCGTGCAACACATTATCTCCCCGCCTGCAGGAACGCTTACTTCATTTTAATCTTTCAGATTGCAATTTCTGCTTTTAAATATACTGTGTTTATTCATTTTAAGTCCGTCTTAGGCAACATTTTATGATGGTATTGATGAGCATTGCGTAATGGTTTGCTTGCCACATCCTTTGTTTTGATCACCTCATCTCCATCCACATCCTGTTTTGAAGATGTTTCTGCTGATCTGCAGTTTACAAGCTGATAAATATGTCAACATAGCATGCTATATCTTTGAAATAATGATTCATTGTACAGCCTCAAGTTACTCTCAAAGCTTCTTGGGTAGAAGCCAGTTTAAAGTCACCCCATATGTCTGCATTTGTCTGAAAACGAATCTTTAAGCCATAGTCACAAAGCTTGATTTGCATGTCAATTCATCCAACAGGACCAAGGCATGAAGACTCCCTCTGCTGTGTCCAAGCAGTGGGGCTCCTACTTTGTTGACGTGTACAAAAGTGGAGGCGAGGACGAGGAGAGCCAGAAACTGACCTGGTGCTGCCACTGCATTCACAAATACAGCGCCATGGCCATCCCTAGTGTTGAGCACATAGCAGGTACGTGGGAGAAGACATGGCTAACATGTGCCTGTCAGGGACCCGCAAAGCTTGGATGAAAACATGCTTTCTGTCCATCCAGAGACAAGCTTCAGATGGTTTCCTGTCTAATCATTGTTTTATTTGCAGTGGACGAAAGCCAACCTCAACATTCATTCAGCAGTGGCGGGTCACATCTGCAAGAAAATTTATACTTTAGTGAAAACACAATCTGCCTGTAAACTGAAGCCATCGGATGCGTATTTGGCATTGAAAAGGGTCTCCAAGTAGTTGATTTATACCTAGTATAGAATCTCACACTCTGATTGGATGATTATAAAGTGGGATAGATTGGTATGGGAATTCAGTGACACTACATCCACACAGAAGTATAAAACCTTCAATACTAGTGCTGCTATGTTCTTTACATTCGTGTTTTACATCACATTTACTTTACGTTTGACTATAAAATGGATAAACTGCTTGTAAAGGAAGGCACATGTGCAGTTCTTAAACCAGTTAGAGTCAAGTGGCACCCACAATAACGTTTGGTTTGGCAAAGCTGTGGTAATTTTCCATAAGGGGGGTTGAGCAATAAACCACTCCCAGTCATTGCAGTTGGTTCCTGTGAATCATTTGTAATGGTAATGATAAGTCACGGAATGATAGGTTGTCATTGGAAACTTGGCACTACAGTGTCCACTCAGAGACAGTGCTGTAGGTAGAATTTGTAAATGTCAGTATATCATTGTCAAATTAATTGTGGTACTAAATTACCCTGAATTATAGTAGAGATAATTGGCAGCATTTTTATGTCACAGGAATGGTGTTGCTAGCGCTGGTGTTTCGCAAATTTAAAACCTCAGTGGTGATAAAATTGAACATTTCAAAATCTGTTGGAAAGTGGTTCATGAAATTGGATGAATACAGTCATAAGACCTCGGCTATGCCCCCTGTTTATGTTGATGACCCCATGACCTTCCCTCTGACACCAGCCTCAACCTCAAATGTGGATACCCAGTTCCCCATCATCTTTCCTTCCCATTTCATAAACCACAACAACGAGCACCGGTGTCACCAGCGGCCAAACCCACGCATCTTACAGAAACTCTTGAGAACTTCCTCCTCTTCCTCTTGTGCTGTAAAGCAGTGGCCGTCTGTGCCCCAAAGAAATCCAGTGTGATCTGAATGTTGTCACAGATACATTTTGTTCTGCACTGTACCTGTTATGTTCACATACAGAGAGATTTATTTTGCGAGCTTAGATATAATGTGGATTATGAAAATGACTCTTTGAAAGGAAAACATTCCCTTTTGCTGAATATCTGGAGAAAATCGGCTAAGAGGACGACTACTGTATAAAGCAACATGCTGTTGTCAAGATGGGTTATGTTTACTCTAGTATGGTACATCCAAGTCAATTGCATCTCTGTACCAAATCTTGTTTGTTTATGATAATTTTACTGTCTCCAATGAATGTGTTAATGAATTATTGATGATAAGGCTACACTAGGTAACTTTTGAAATCGGTGATTCCAAATGACAGCAACAGGTAGGTATTTGAGAAACAGCAATGCTCATAAACCTGACCAGCTTTTGATACCAATCCCATGAAAGAGGCACCGGTATTATGAGCCCAGCTTTATCTGGGTGATTGCTTGCTGCTGTTTTGAGCCGGGTTTGTATTTCAGTCTCCACGTGCTACATTTAGCACCTTTAAATACAACTCCGTCTCAGCTATTCAGAATGCCAGCGCATGTACCTGATGACCCGCAGCTGACTTTCCTGACTGATTTCACTCTCCCGTCCGTAGATCTCCCCCTGGACTACAAGTTCCCCAGGTTTTCCCCCGACAAGCCGTGCACCACCGGCTACTACCCCAGGCCTCCAGATTCCCTGCTGAAGAGGTGCCAGAGTCTGTCGTAAAAGTCTGTCCCGACCCTCTGCCTCAGGAGAGGAATGTGCCTCCATTTTGCCTGTAGTTCCCCACCTGCCCCGCCCCATCCGTGGAGCACAGGAACCATACACTCCCATTCAGAGAAACCATGTGAATGTAAGCCACAGTATCTCTCTGTAATACGCCTACATTTGAACGTCGTTTCGTGGTTTATTGTACTGTACACGTGGAAATATGACTCGCCAAAATAAGTGTGTGTGTGTCAGCATACAGTAATAATAAGAGATGTAGTGTTCTTATTGTTTCATGTGAAGCCCCCCTCCCCTTATTTTGTACTGTAGAAATCTACTCAGTTGAATTTAAAAAAAAAAAAAAAAAAAAACACGAGTCCATTGTGCAGCATAGGTTTCTTGTTTGAAGGTCATAACTATGGATATGAGGGAACTTTTCCCAATAAAGTGAACATTTTATTGTCTCTTTATCCCTGGAGTGATTACCTCAAGAACGTGATCAAACTGGAACCCGACTCGTCACAGGAGTGTTTGTCCCTGTAGCAGAATTCTTAAAAAAATTCAGTGTGCCAATATTTGTAAACACATGTATTATGATACCGATACTGTTATTGTGTATTATCAGGGTTTTTTCTGTTTGGTTTCATTTTGTTTTTTCGTTCTACTGTATGTGTTTTAGTAACTCGAACATGAGGTTTAAGGTCAACTCTGCGGAAAGTCTTATTCAGGTCATTGTTTTTGAGGAAATGGCACAATCCCATCCGTTGTGTTGGCTGGTATAAAGAAAAAAAAAATAATCCTGACATTTGGGAAACAATTAACAATGGACGGGGAAGACTATGCTAGATGTTCTCTGTATTATTTTGGTGCAACAGTGACATGTGCTCTTAGAGTGATTGTGTAAAAAACGTGGAATACTTAATGCTTCATATGCAGTACTAGTTTGAGATATGCTTTAACCGACTTCTGAATGGTTATTTTGTCGGTGTGCATAGACAAATTGTGCCGTAATACTAAGACCAACTTCTCCCGAACGAGGAGCCGACATTCGAGCGCTCATAGCTACTGACGACACAATAATAGGCGTGAGACCTTGGTCGCACAAAACTGAAACGATTACTTTCGCTGTGTGTGCGGGTGTTTTATGCATACAGCTGTCGTGATTGTACTTCCTCTCTTTTTTCTCATCTGACACATTTGCCTTATGTTGACTTCATTTGTGATCTCACGTTCTCGACGACACAGGGAAAGTTCAATTCTGTGTTCAAGTGTTGAAGTACTGTCAAATGAAATAAAATGTTCTACAATTTTGTTACATATGGCGTTCCTCTCTTTTGATTTCTCCCAACAGTGAACCATTTGCAAAGAAACTTGACACCCGAGTGAAAGCTGAGTGATTGCCTTCATCATTTCCACTTACAGGTTACAGTGAGCCAAAAAAACACTTATGGATCCACAATTTTCATGATATTCCACAACTATAGTGTGGCTGTAGTATGGGTAAAATTAAATGAAATATGAAGTTTTAGCTTGGATTGGCAAAACTGTGTGTTTTTATGCATGGGAGGACATTTATCTGAGCATTAAAGATGAAATAACGCAATAAAGAAGTGCAAAAGCAACAGGATGCCTTGCCTGTGAACCCTGGATGTAGTTAAAGACAATCATTTGAACACATTTATTTTCATGGATGAGTAAAAGGAGGTCAGGATCTGGAATCCTTATCAGGCCAAAAAAAAATGAAATGTCCTGTTAGAGAGGATAGTTTGGAGGGAAAAACTCATTTTTTGGCACAGTAATCTTTTTGGGGGTATCTTTATTTGCACACAGCCACTTTTCCAGTGGACCTCCATGATTGTGCCAGACTTGGTTGCTAGGAGATTTGTGACGCAATTTCAAAGCCTATAGACCGATGCAAGGCAGAGTCAAAGTGGGCACAAGGCAGGGGCTGGGCGTCCAAAAGGGGGTAATCTCTTGTCCCGGCTCGGCTCGGCTCGGCTCGGCTTTTATTTCTTTTTTTTTTTCAAGCGGCGCACTGAAGGTCTGCAGGAGGAGGGCTGCCCACTTAATTCATTAGTTCTCCTTTAAGTCACTTTCTCCTGCCGCCCCTCCTCACTCGCCAGCATGACGCTCCCTCCGCACTCACAGATCCTCTCCCTGCGCCGCGCAACTTTGTTTCGCTCCGACGAAAACCAATCAATCATCGATTAATACCGCGAATTTCACAGCTGCGGCCGGCGAGGAATGACTCCGGAGAAGACTGGAATATGCATTTGTGACTCCCGCTTCTGACAGGTAAAGCAAAGCCGGGGTTTGCCTCCCTCGGCTGCCTCAAGTCTTTTCGTGGTTGACTGGAACAAGGCGACTTTTGTGCGCAGATTTGGGTTATCGATACCATCGATAATTGATAGTAGCCCTCTGTAACGCCGCGGCGGAGGCGTTGGAAAACCTTCAGCCAAAGTTATTCATGTGATTTCCAAAGCCCTAAATGGCCTGTTGGTAGAAAGTTAGAATAAACTTTGACTTTCTAAGTACAGAGTCTCTTTTGCCTGTGGCAGATGAGCAAGGCAGCAGCGGTAGATGCCTTGAAGCCAGGGTTGACTGCTGCGGGTAGAGCCATAACACGTTTTGGTGGTTGACACTGAAAACCCCTGCTATTTAAGTTAACCATTGCCTTCTTTTACAACCACGGAGCGGTGTTGAACAGCAGTCATAACTGTTTATTCCAATAGCACTTCACTTTTTTGTAGTAGGGAGGCCCACAGGAGGTAAACTACTGTAGTTGTGGGGCCCCAGGGGAGGGCAGAGGTGGTTTGCATTGTTTATGTTTTTACTATTTCCCTAATGAGAACACAATTGTAGATGGTTAACTTAATAATGCTTGTACAAGCCCCCCCACACCAAAAAAACGGGTAATCCCTAAATCACTCTAAGAGGGGCACTATGCACCGCAAAACGTGCCCCTTAAGGAATATTAAAGTTATGTAATAATAGATAAAAAAAAAAATCTCCAAACTCTAAGTGGTGGCTGCAAAGTTGAGTAGCATAAGAGATTAAATTAATTAAGTAATTGTGTGTGTTAAGATTACTATAAATTAACCTCTAAGCACCATATATAAGCATTATTACAGTGATTTTATGGAAACAGCACAAATTAGCTGTGGGCTGGTTTATTTAAAGGTTATGGTATATAGTGTATAGTTGTTATAAATGTGTGTGAGGCTGTGGGGCAGTCACAGCTTCCCTGTGACAAAGTAGCTCAACATTGTCTTGACTGCTACTTCTCAGCCAAAAGTCCACCATCCTCGTGTGGGACAGCAGAGGAATGTGACACCTCGCGAGGGCAAATGTCAGAATTAACATGAAACTAACCAGAAATGTTTTATTGTTTTCTAATGGGC
>OMLB01056823.1:0-13812 GCA_900302555.1 Myripristis jacobus
TAAACAGTTCAATTCGAGGAAATTGCCACTTATACCTGTGAAAGGTTATCCCATGTTGTTGATTTTCTACTGCTCGCCTGTGAGGGCATCCAAAAGCAGCACATGAGGCTGGCATTTTCTCTGCGGTCTGCTGTCTCACTCCCAGGTGCTCCCACTCTGTTGCCCCTAGCAATATGGTGGCCCCGCTGACGCATCGCCAGATAGCGAATGCGGCATCTACGTTTCTGTATCTATGGTGGTATATCTATCTATGGTGAGAGTGTTACAATTGGCCTTATAGTTCGATTCTCTTTTGTACCAGAGTTCAGTGTTTCCTGTCTTATCCATTGTGTTACATAGTTCAGGACAGCTCGACCGCTAAGCAGAAAACAGATAAAGCAGGAGCCAGATGTACTCTCTCTATCTTTTTAGTTAGGTCTGTTGCATTAGATACACGCCCAGCCAACATACACACACTAGCATCATACATTTTAGAAACAAGGCATGGACAGTGGTTGGCCTGTCCATGTCCGGGTAACTGGCCAATTATTCTCGGTTGTGTTTAAGTCCAACCTATGTACGGGGCAGGCCCAGCCCAAGAAGATAAATGTGCATCATTTCCTGATATCGGGGCTCATTCTGATAGAGGTCCGGCGGGAGCTCTGTCACTCTGAAACCAGCGCTGACTTGCTTTATCTGTGACCATAATAAATATTGCATCAGAAAATTGAAGATTGACTCCGGTCTGTTCTTGGGCTTTCAACAAAAGAATCGGGAGCTAACAGCTTTAGAAGTATAAGGCATGCCACAGCTTACCTGACTGTCTATTCCTAGCAAGATGATCATAGTGAAGAAGCATACTGCCCACAGCTGAGACCAGGGGAGAAGTGTCACTGCCTGTGGATATACAATGAACACGAGACCAGGACCTGCAGAGGGAAAGCAACAATGTTTAAAACCTGTGTGTTCTTAGCAAGCCAGCTCAAATTCCAGCTGCTAGCTGTTGCATTTGACAATGAATACCTCATTTATTCAATATAATGCCCATTGCTGTGTCATCTCTGATATATTTTAATGGTTTAGTGGTTCCACGTGTGAGGGTTTAGAAATCATTATAGAAATGAAAACTGGGGACAAAAAAAGCAAGAAATTGAAAATATTTTATGGTCATGAGAGCAACCAGTTGTTTTTGCACATTCTAGTAGATTTGTAGAAGCATTGCGAAGCATTTCATGACCTTTAAGTATGTTCTTTATCTTACTTTCATTGTTATGACAAGTCAGAAAGATGTTGACATGTAATGTATAGCTGCAATGCCACTGGAGGAGGGTGCACTTTCTCTCAAGATCAATTAGCCCGTAAAAAGGAGGGAACAGGATCCTTACACATTCTCCAGGCCCACATGCCAGAGATTTTAGAGTTAGGGTTAGGGTTAGGGTAATTTGTTTTTTTCAGATTATGTTATCTCAGATAACTGACAGCTACATTTTTATCGTGCATGTAAATGTTGTTGCATGCGCTGTTAAATATGCTGGCAGCTTTATCACTTGTCACCAAAAATGATGAAGTGCTGTCAGCATCCAGTGTCTCATCACTGTACTTTTTCCTTTCCATATGACTAGTGATGCCTTGCTCATGTTATACGTGTTGAATGATATCAAACACAGTTTGCACTATGATTTTTCCCTTATTTTAGGGTCCCTCACCAACCATTTTTAAAAATTTGGGCATGTAAGCCATTTCTCAGGAAACCTGCGTTTCCCATCTTGTAGTCTTAGAAACGATGGTGCAGCAAGGTGCATCATCTTGGAGGCACCATCATGGTGCCTCTGTTGATTTGTTCACTGTGACATGAACAGGTGGTTTAAATCTGCCCCACGCACTCAATGGAAAACATATTCAGCTGCCAGCTCCAAATGTGAACAAAATCTAGACAGGCTGCTTGTATGATTATGTTATTATTGCAATTTCTGAGTTATAGTTTTTAGTGAACTGTAAATACAAGAAAGTCTGGAAACAAAAATTCTTTTCCATCCTCTCTCTTCTTTTTCCATACTTATTCAGACCTGGAAATGATAAAAAATCATATTGTATACATTTTCATATTTTTCCCAGACACTGTAGGAACCATGTGGGACTCCATTTAACATACTATGCCTAAGTGTAATCCTTTTATGTTGGCATTTAATGCTGCCACGGTTGAATAGATGGACATCTTGTACACACTTACCTGACTCAGCAACTGTAGAAATGGTGACACCTTGTTTTTGTGACATATAGCCCAAAACTGAGAAAATGGCAAAGCCGGATACAAAGCTGGTCCCACTATTCATCAAGCAAAGTATGAAGGAGTCTCTGCAAACAGAAGGAATGATTGCATCCTGCTATTATTTCCTTTATGGTAAAATAGATTGTAGGCTTGCTAAACTTTTGTGAGTTGTGTCACCTAAAAAGTATCAATATAAAAAAGACTGATGAATGCACACGGTTTGCTAAACCCTAAAATTGTTCTGTGCACAGTTGTATCCTGAACTATTGAATCAGGCTCTTTGGAAACATGTTGGAATTTATTAACATTGCAACTTATTTACTAAGTTGATCTGAAGATGCTGATCACTATTTTGCTATACAATATTGATGTATAGCTGTATATCAGTGGGATGGTGCATAAACTGCATAAAGTAACTGCATAGTGTGCATCTAAAGTACTCACTTGTAACAGTTGTTGTTGTACTTGTTATAGCTTCCAAGGGTAGAAAGGTATCCCAAGCATATGGCATAGGAATAAAATATTTGGGTCCCAGCATCAATCCAAACCTGTGAACAAGTGAGTTTTTTGCTGAGACTTAATGTAGCTTATCATTGCTGCTATTGTTTCCATATGATATGGTAAATGGACTGCATTTCTATAGCGCTTTTCTAGTCTAATGACCACTCAAAGCGCTTTACAATGTTTGCCTCACATTCACACACTGATGGCAGAGGCTGCCATGCAAGGCGCCAAGCTGTCCATCAGGAGCAGTGAGGGGCTCAGTATCTTGCTCAAGGACACTTTGACACACTCTGGAGGAGCTGGGGATTGAACCGGAAACCCTCCAGTGACCAGACGACCGCTCTATCTCCTGAGCCACACCGCCCCATGATGATATGATATAAAATGAAATGACGATGATGATACCTCTGGATCAGCTAGCCGTGATGCATTGGGGTATATGTAGAAATAGAGGCCGTGTGAGGCTCCAGGTAGGGTCAGTCCTCGGATCAGCAGCACCACTAACATGATGTAGGGAAACGTGACTGTGAAGTAGGCAACCTAAAGTTGAGAAGAAAAATCAGTTTGTTACAGATTAGTGTCCACATAGAGATGAATTGAGGGCAACTGGAGTTGTAGTGGCTCGTTAGTGCTCCTTCCTGTTGTGACGGCCGTCTTAAGTGTTTTTAGGGTCACCTGACTCCAGGAATGAACGACAGTCGTTAGGTCACCTGACTCCAGGAATGAACGGCAGTCATGAGGGTCACCTGGCTCCAGGAATAAATGACAGTTGTTAGTGTCACCTGACTCCAGGAATGAACGATGATTGTTGTTAGGGACCCACTGTGACCCTAAACAAGGGGTCCCATCATTCCCACCATCATTCTCTCCTGGCGTCAGGTGACCTTAACCACACTTCAGACGGTCATCACAACAGGGAGGAGCACTAACTAACAGGGAGGAGCACTAATGAGCCAACGCCCTGGGTAAGGTCCCAACACAGGTTAAATACTTGAATGTCTGAACTGAAAAAGCTTCTTGGATGAGAAGTGAAATGTCTTTGCCTTAACCGCTGTATCATTAAGAAGAAGCATGGGTCCTGGAGGTTTGGCACTGACTATTGCCATCTAAATATTCTGAGACACACATATAAATACAATCTACCCTATATCGGGGGCTATGTGGCCACTTTGTTTAAGGGTTGGATAAATATTTGACTCAGGAGCTAATGAGTCCTGAGTCAACTATTTTTGGTGTGAAGTGAAGGTGGACCCATTTGACTGGGAAGAAACAATGCGAGTTTGAAATGATGTCTTTTGATCATTTTCATGTATGTGGAGTCTCAGCCTCCTGCTGCTATTATCTCTGCATCACCACTGGAAGTCCAAATAAAGCATATTTTGAGGTAAGAACTAATAAATCATTTGACAACTGCAGTTTTAAGTTGAAGCGAAGGGGATCATATGCCAACAGATCATCTCAGTTCAGTCTTACCTTTCCAGTGGATTTCACTCCCTTCCAAACACAGAAGTAGCAGACAATCCATGACAGCAACAGGCACAGAGAAAGGTCCCCTTGTATACCTCCCAGCGCTTCTATGCCACTTGAAATATTCAGCACCCGTCGTCTGTGAAGAATGATGCATCAATTAATGTAAACATCCTGAGGCACGTTGTAAAAATGTCCATCTTATTTGGTAATGTAGCCTTACATTCAGTCTTACAGTTTATATTTTTTTGTTAAATAACAAGGTGCAAGCAAGGCAAGGTAATTCCATATTTTCAGTTTCATGTGTTTCAGGAATTTTCAAGGTACAGCTGCTAATATCTTGGGGCAAGGTAGAAGAATTCAGACCACTGCTGTCAGAAATGTCTAATTTGAGAAAATTAAAACAAGTCTATTTGCAATGGACACAAGTGAAATATCTCAGCTCAGACAATTATTTACTCACTTCAAAGCTGGTAAGATTTTAAAATAGTTTCTGCAAAACTGTTGTTATTCACTTTTGATGATGAGTGGGTCACTGCTTTGGTGTTTTGAGCTGCATTTCTCAGTGAATACCATGGAATTGTGTCACGAGTAATTTGATGTCAGTGACCTGACAGCAGCTGCCACACCCTGACACAGACGGAGCAACACGTCTGGATCGACTGAACTTCAGCTGGTGTCTATAATAGTGACAGTGTGTACAGTAGCAGCTAAACTCTCTGTGTTCACATTATGTTGACCTGCAGACTGGAAAAAGTCATTCACATTAACCTTCTGGTGGTAATTACAAATATAGGATATAGGGATTTTTGTCAGCTCCAGTAGCTGCAGCAAACAAGTGCATCAAATCCACTGATGTGTGCAGTTTGCAAACAGTTATTGAATAATCAAACATGTTACCTGGGTTCCTGCCATGACCTGGTTACACACAATAATCTGATTTCTCCTGTGTGCATGTAAATGTGGTGAAAGTTGTAGCCAAGCTATTAGCGCTGGACCAGTAGCTATCGCAATGTTGCAAAGTTGAACATGCTAAATTTAGCAAGCAACAAGCTGCAAGCTGTGGGCAAAGGTTCAGTGTAACTAGAAATATCGCCTTGTGCTTGCATTCCTCCGCTGACCAGTCAAGATGCAGTTTGCACTCATGTTTGTCCAGACTCATAATATTTGTTATGAGGTTGTAATGAAAGCATCCCTATGTGTGAATACATCCAAGATGCTTTGTAATGAATGTAATTAAAGGTCATAAGTGTATTTTTTTTTTTGGCAAAATGGAAGTCATCACATATGTATGATTCCAGGGAATAATCTGCAGTGAGAAACATCTTCACTTGAGATTATTTTTACAGAGGAGTACAGAGGACTGATAGAGGGCTTTGTTACATGGTGTAACAATCATCACCTGAAGCTCAACATTAGCAAAACCAATCAACTTGTGGTGGACCACCAGAGGAACAGGAGGCCTCCTGTCCTGGTTATCACCCAGCAAGAGGAACTGAAGTGACAATGCTGAGCTCTGGTGTTGAATAACAGCCAGAAAAGTGTTCATGCAGAACATTATGATGTCACATTGTTGACATTTTGGATATAAACTGTCATCACTTAATCATTTTGTCTTGTCTTGGAGTTATGGCTAAAAATGTGTTTTGTGAGGTCACAGTGACCTTAACCTTAACCTGACCTTTGACCACCAAATTCTTATTAGTGCATACTTGAGACCAAGTGGACGCTGGACGTGGATGCCAGATTTGAACAAATTCTCTCATGGCGTTCCTGAGGAATCACATTCACGAGAATGCAATGAATGGACACCTGAAATACATTATGTCCCTGGCTGCAGCTGTCGCCAGCGTGGAGCCGTAACAAAAAAGAGACTCTTTTCAACATGATCTGTTCAGCTATGTTGTCTGTTGCTGCTCATGGCACTGTCGGCGCAAGAGGCATCACTTCCTGTGAAAACTTTGCTAAAACATGTCGCTGTTGTATGGTAGCAATTGGCATCAGAGAGCAGCAAAGTGGAAGAAGTTGCACATTATTGCTTCAAGTTTAGAATATGAAATTGTGAAGTTTTTACAGTGCAATGTGAGACAATAATTGGTGATAAACAGACTTGAGAGGATTAGCTGCTTTGATCAGTTTGTTTGTACACAAATTCAGTGATTGTAATAAAATGCAATTCAAATCTGATTAACAGAAACTTGTTCTTAATGCTAAAATAAGCAGTTCTCCCATTGACTCTGATACTGTAAAATCTCCAGCGCTGGCCTTGGTGAATGTTTCAGCAACCAAACTGGCTAGGAGTTTCTTTGAAATAGGTTGTTAATGAAAACAGACTTTAACTACATCTGTACACCAAAATCCAAAATGCCACAAATCTTTCCTGTTTGAATATTAAGGCTTAACATCTTTTCAACAGGTTACATTGGTAATATCATAGCTATACAATAGATGTTTAAACTTATACCCTTCCTATCAGACTGATGTATTCAATTGTTGAGAATGTATAATCTCAGTCTAATCACATTAATTTAAGGGTATTAACTAAACTAAATTTTATTTGGATAAAAACTTACTGCCAAAACTCTATAACAGATGATGTGGCATTCAAAGGCAAGGTCCAGTTAGCAGTGGCATTATGGTTGTTTAATACCACACAAGCATCTGAAATATATCAAAGTATTGTTAAACACAATAGAAACTGAAGATGCATGCTCAATAAAAAACATTCTTAAGTGATAATTACTATAAAACTATAATATAAAAGTATCACAAGTAGAACGAAAATATGCAAAAACTTGTTTGTTGTCTATGTTGTTAAATTCTTATTATCATGCCATGTATTTTTACATGATATTTCTAGACATATACTTGGACTATGCTTGGTTGTGCTAAGACAGTATGCATATGAAGGCACACTCCTCGATTTTGGTTACATGGAGCAATGGGAATCTAAACCTTCTGCCTAAACAAAGCACTGCAGCTGTATGAATGAGGCAGGGAAAATCAAAGCCAACCAAAAGCGGGTACTTGTGCTTGAGTTCCAAACCAAATCAAGGTTTTTATGCTATTCACCTCAAGCATGAGGGCGCTCTGAACGAAAATCGAGGAGTGTGGCTTTAAATAACGGCTGGTACGTTACTTGTGTGATACAGGGTGTGGCATGGTTTGGTAACAGGGACATCAAATTGCTTCAGGGCAAATAAGTCAGTTACCTGTGTTCCACGAGTTATTGCATGTTGCCCATGGCAACGTGGCAGAGAAGGAAGAGAAAAAGTAGAGAAAAGCCCATGCTAGAATCACAATGTAGCTGATAGTTCCATAAAAAATGATTATTTGGCTGGCGTATCCCATGCCTGAAAATCACACAAGACATTAACATAGTCTTGAACTGTTCTTCATCATCTCAGTAAATTGTGTTCAGTTCATCTCAGCATGCTCAGAGTGCTGGGTGTAACTCACCTTCAAACAAGGGGCAGATCTTCCTCCAGCATGTGATGCCCCCCTGACTTGTGTACTGACCCAGTGCTGTCTCCAGGACAAAGGAAGGGATGCCACAGGTCGCGAGGAACAGGGCATAGGGAATCAGGAAAGCACCTGCCAGAAAGAGAAATGCATTGCAGAAAATTTCAAACACAGAACTCTGTGCGCTAAGCTCTTATTTGTTTAGGTGATACAGGTTTGGGTACCAGGATGGCATAATGAGTATGGGAAAGAGGTATCTGCTACAAATGTCAAAACAACCCCATGTAAAGGCTTGTTTTGTGATGGCTATAATTTGGCCATAATTTTCAAAACTTTGACCTGGTCTAAACCTGAGCAACACGTAGTAGTTTAAGTGCCTCTGGATTAGAGCACTGGCCAGTGTTTCTGACGCTCCTCTGTCAAGGAACCTTAAAATTCACCTTAAAATCCAATCCTACGAGTTATCCCGGCTAAAACATGAAGTACAATATTTTCACCAGTTAAGCAGGTATTAAGGCTGCATTCAAGACCCTTTGCTGAATCTTTTGTCCAACTTGAGAACCAGGGAATTTCCTTAGTTTTAACTGCCACGAAATATTAATATCATTATTGCACAGTGAGTTCAGCTGTTTTACAGCACGTGCTAAAGACTCACCTGTCTTGTTGTAACTCTTTCTTTTTTTTCCCCTTTTCCCCGCGGGGCAATTCTATCTCTCAATTAGAGCCAGTGTATTTTCATAACACCCTAGTCGGATCAGTTGTGTAAGAGGTTGAGAAATACCGTAATTATAAAATCCTGGCTTTCATAATTTCCTGACTTGGCACTTTTTCAGCCATGTACATTTCTTTGATAAAATAGCATGAGGGAGGCAGAATCATCCTCAAATAATAAAAAGCTGCTTAAAAGCTGATCCATAAGAAGAATTTCTGGATCTAATCTTTCTGAAGAATGTAAAAGCCAAAGTGTTGCTGTACATGTCAAAGAAATAAAACTTGTAGGGATTCAGCAAAGAATGTGAGGCTGCATGTAGCACAAACACAGGCTGTACTGTATTTTCATAGCTTTTCATCACCTGTCATCATCTTGAATCATCAGATGTGAAGTGCAGGGTCAGCGAGGACAAAAGAGGAGAGTTTAAAAGGGTCAGGAAAATTAGATTGTATGAACTTACAGCAATGCATGCTTATTTTAAAACATAAAACACTTGTTGGGTGAAAAAACTCCAAAATAGCAATTATTAAAGAACTAAAACAGCAATCTTTAGTGGATGCATTTTTTTTATGATTATCCAGGACTATGCCTCTCTGTGGATTTGAAAGGATTTCAGATGCACAGGGATTATGGAGCTTTTTCGTTTGGCAGAGCTCCATGCAATCCTTTAAGTTAAAACATGAAAAATCACCAGCGTTGAAGTTACAAGGTTTTCACTCCACAATAATTATAAGTAGATTAGGCTCAAATAACTTTGTTACATGCTAAATGGTGTTAGTTTCCCTCAGCCCACTGTGGGAAAGTACAGAAATTATTTATGTTTATTTAGGAGACCCACTTTTTTGCATGTACAGCTGTTCTACAGCAATAGCTTTTAACAATCAGTTTCTATCAACCTAATGTAGAAGTCTTAACTGATTCAGCTGGGGATATTCAGTATTCTGGGCCAGCAAAGACAAATATATGATTCAAAAATGATTTACTAAATTCTAAAAATTAAAAATACATAACCAGTTTAGGCAGCTTCATGCTGACTGGATCTCCAAACAGCCACGTGTGGATGCATCCGAGATATTTTTGGACTGGAATTAAACTTAATTTCTCAAACCACCTGTGGATGACTCTTAACAAACATGGCCGCAGTTTGATCAAGTCGAAACACATTTGATTACATGCCACTTAAAACATTTTGTCTCGAGGTACAGCACCAGTGCTGGCAGACGATGAAGCCGACTGTTGAAAACTTTCCATTCACGTGCAGCGATGAATAAAACCTGGTTTGGAAATGACATAATATCGAGTGACACCTAAAACTGACTGACCAGACAAAAAACACATGCACCTACATTCCAGCACCATGTTTGTACAAGTATTTGGCTCTGCTCCTTACTTTCTCCCACAGCAGCCACACGTTTGTGTACTTATGTGTATGTCTGTGTGTGTGTGCATCTGTTTCTTAAGAAGTTACACATTTCTAAAAGTCATATCCACAAACATCTATATATTGTTACTTAACTGTATGTATTTATGGAAATTTCTGTCTTTTCTTTGATGTTTACTACATTCCCTTGTGCTGCTGTCTGAATTGAACTGAATTTCCCTTATGGACGATTAATAAAGGTACATCTTATCTTGGTGTGGGCTGTGAGCTGTAAGTGGACCCCCACCTCATCTTTCTGCACATCTACACAGGAAGAGGATCAGGAAGACAGTACTCCTATCAGTGGTGGAAAGAGTAGTATGAATTGCTGCTCAAGTACAAGTACTGTCACTTTGCTGATACTTTACTTAAGTAGAAGCACTGCTGTAAAAAAAAAATACTGAATTAAAAGTTAAAAAGTAGCTCATTTAAAATGAACTCGGAGCAAAAGTTACTGTTATTTTTTTCAGAACAGTAACTGTGTTTGACTGCAGTTTTTCATCATGCAGCTTTTATTGGAAATTTGGAAATGACAAAAGCATAACCAGCAAATTAGAAACAGGTTCCTCTTCTCATCTTTGCTGGCTGAGCTTTTATTTTGAAAGGTTCCACAATCATTCATTGATCATTTGTTCTCTGTAATGGATCTGATTTAAAATGTAGGGGAGATTTGGCTAACATGAGCCACTTTTTACATATGATGATTTTACTGCAAAATAAATGTGTATTTGTTTCAAATAATAGTTAGTATATGAGCCACTTTTTACATATGATGATTTTACTGCAAAATAAATGTGTATTTGTTTCAAATAATAGTTAGTATATATTCCTCAGTAGAGATGGGATTTGATAAGATTTTAGCGATTCCGATTCCATGATCGAATCTGTTATCGATTCGATTCTCTAACAATTCTCTTAATACAAATGGGTTTATTTGTATTAACTTTCTTTTATATCATTGTGTTGTTAAAATGCCACTAGTCCTGTTCATCTAAATGTATTTTACACAACTACATGAGTGTTCAAATTACTGAAATATTTATTAAATAACTGTACAAAACAAATATTAATTTTTTCCTCAATCTGGGTACAGAAGGATCAGATGCAAGTAGTATTTGATTGGAGAAGTTCTGATATTACCTGGTTGTGGGTTATTTCGCTCAATAGCTTAAAAAGTATTGAGTACCAATACACAATGTCATAGCGCATGCGCAGCGGGCTCGATAGCGGAATCGTTAAGCATTTTGGCAAATGAGTCCAAGGCTTCGGACCACTGAGAACCGGTTCTTAACAAAAAATTTTTTTTTTTTAAAAAGAAACGGTTCTCAAATCCCATCCCTATGCCTCAGGTTGTTGTGTACACATAGAAATTAAAACAAGTCCAATTATTATGATTTCAGAACAATGACCCATCAAAAAATGTGGTCCTTTAACACAACTTGCCCTAAGGTAGGGGTAAAATGAGCATAGAGGATAGAGGATAGAGTAAACTGAGCTCTATAGGTATACGCAGTGCAACCGTTAAATACTGACACAAAAATGACACAAAATCAAACAATTTCCATAGAATTTTAACACGATTAATGCCATCAATTTACCAAAAGTGAAAACTCATCATCATGTAGCCTCTGCGGTGTTGATGCTTTCTGAGGAGCTCAAATGGGTTGTGACCTTGGTGAAAACCCATTACATCGTCCTCAGTGCTTCGTGAGTGTGGCCTACTAGCAGATTAAGACTGTTAGCACCCAAAGCTAACTAGCAAGAGATAACCACCAGTAAAGACCCCGGAGCTGCAGATGACTTGGATCAGGACTCAGCCTTGAAAATAGCTCATTTATCTCTGTGTTCAGGCATTTGGGGAAATTATACATAAACAGCCATGTCTCTTAACCAAACCAAACCGTCCAGCTGCATGGAGTGTGAGCAACTGACCCAAAGGGTCATCCAGCTTGAAAGAAACACAAGTCTGTATCAGACACAGGAGGGTGAGCAATTTATTGACTCTGTGGCAGCTAACATCTCTGTGCTAAACAAAACCTCAGAGCTACCAAATGCTAACAAACAGGCACAGACTCTTCCTCACAAGGACAAAAGTTTCAATGCTCAAAGCAAAGAGCAAAGGATTACACTAGATGCAGAGTGTACTGGCATGGACCTGGCTGATACGCTCCCATGGATGCCCGATGCCTCTTACTGGCATCATACTGGTGCTATAGGCTGAAAGCATCTACTCCTGCCAGGACCTGGTCTGATGTCGAGAACTCTCTATGTAAAACAGGTATGATATCCTGGCTAATATTGACTCTGTTACACCCAGGGATCACATCACTAGCATTAAAGCTAATGTTTACCCGAACGTGAGAAAAAGCCCCAAGCCTGGTGCTAAGGGGAAGGACAGGAGAGGCATGTTTAGCTCTGACCACAGAGTAGCTTACTCAAATACTGGAGCAAGAAACAGCCCCAAACCTAATGTTAGGTGGAAAAGGAACATGACCACCTATGCTGAGGTAAGAGAAAATAAATGCAACACTAGCATCGAGGCTAACCAAGGCCAAAGAAACAGCACGCATATCATTGCTAGGCAAAAGGCCAGAAAAGCTAATGCTAACTACTCTCCTCAGCCAGGGACTTTTCTAATTGGAGACGCTATAACAAAACACGTAAAAATGGCCAAGACTGAAAATCTGACTGTGGCTGATTTATCTGTGAGGGAGTTAACTGAGATGCTGGCAGCTATCCTCTATACACAAGGACATCAACATCATTATCCACACAGGGTCCTTTGACATTCTAAGGAGGAAAACTGGCTCTGAGACTCTGAAAAAAGACCTTTCCCTGCTACTTGGAAAAAAGTGAGTGACTGTCAACGTGTACATCTCTGAACCAATTCCAAATCTTGGGAAAGGAATCAAATAATTTAGCAGACTCCTAGCCCTGAACATATGGCTGGCCACAGAGTGCCTCACTCATGGGATAAAGTTCATTGATAATTTCAATATCTTCTGGAACTGTACACAACGCTTCAAACCAGACAGAGTTCATCCCAGCATCACAGGCTCCAGATTGCTCTGAGCCAACCTACAACATGCCCTTGGAATGTCTTACCCAAACAAAAGCTGATACTAGTTCTTTTTAATGTCAGATCATTGGCCAATAAATCTTTCTTGATTAGGGATCTGATAACTGAAAGGAACTTAGATTGCATATTTTTAGTTGAGACATGGCTAAACAGTGTTACTGGTACAGCAACACTGCTAGAGGCCTGTCCACCAAATTTTCAGTTCTATACTTCTATTAGTCAGTCAGACAAAACAGGAGAGGAGGAGGGATTGCAGCCATTTTTTCTACACAGTTAGTGTGCAATTACATTGACCTTGGTGATTTTACATCATTTGAATATCTTGCTTTTGAGCTCAAGTCAGAACAAGCAGTACTTACGGTTACACTATATCGGCCACCGGGATACTCATCAGCATTCCTACAGGAGTTTACAGAGCTGGTCTCACCTGCCATCACTAGATATGACAGGTTAATAATGAATGGAGACCTGGATATTCATATCAACAAAAAGAATGACTCCAATTCCATTGAGTTTATGAACATACTAGACAGCTTTGCACTCATTCAACATGTAACTGAAGCCACTCACCAGCTTGGTAACACCCTAGACCTAGTAATAACAACAGGGTTAAACACTGAGAATGTTTCAGTACTTGAACTGCCCATTTCTGATCATCACTGTGTGCTCTTCAATGCCACCCTAACCTTAATGAAAACTAAGAGGGAGTACTTGGTTAAAAAGAGATTTCTTGATGATGAGGTAGAAGCTAACTTTGCTAATCTCATGAGATCATTTGAGCCACACAGTGGTGACTGCACTCTAAATGACATGGTTAAGCTATTCAACAACACACTGTCAGCTGCTTTAAATACTGTTGCCCCGATAAAGGTAAAAAAGAAGTTTACAGACAGAATATCCCCATGGTTAAACAATAACAG
>OMLB01056824.1:0-20512 GCA_900302555.1 Myripristis jacobus
CACTCTGCAGGTCGCTCAGATCCTCACACAGATCCAGCTCTGAGGGATTACACTGTCGAGAGAGAGAGAGACAGAGAGAGAGAGAGAGAGAGAGAGAGAGAGAGAGAGAGATGTAACTGAGGTGTCACTCCAGAGATAGCAGGGAGTTATGAGAGAGCAACACCACATGGGGAGATGTAGACAGTGATGATAGGGACAAGAACTAAGCAGCTACCTTTTCAATGTCATACTCAGTGACATCATGCAGTGACCCGTCTGTGGCCAGCCGGACCCTCACTCGACCGTTTGGGAGCTCGGGCGTGCCTTCATCTGGCTTCAGCTGAGTGGCTGAAACGAGTGTACATCCAATAGTCAGACAACATTTACAAATCCCTCCCAGCACTCGCACACCCTCCAGGAAATAAGCAACAAAAACACCTGTAATTGCCTAAATGAATCACCAAGAGCTTGTGTTAGATTCAGTAATACTTGGTCTGATGCTGTTCCATTCCTTTGGACAGGTTTTCAAAGTTTTATATGTTAAGAGGCTGGTCTGATATGCAGTGCCATGCCCAGACATTCGGGGAGCCACAGCAATAAATCATTTGGGGGCCCTTGCGTTTTACCATGTGTAGTTGTTGTTGCTGTTTTTCTTGCAAATTTGCTGATCACCCTTTTCCCATGTTTTTCAATAATAAATCAAGTGAATTGTTTCTTTTTTTCACTGCTAGTAAAAAAAAAAGGAAATAAAAATAAACAAATGAAAAATAAAAATTTGATTGGTTTTGTGGGCCTGTGTTGGATAAGGCAGGGCCCTCTAGGCGCCAGATCTGCCTAGCTCTGCTGATACACATCTGCAAATCTCTGACTCAGTCCAGTGTATGGGCACTGTGCGCCTGTGTGCATACATGTGTATGCATATGTATGTGTGTGTGTGTGTTCATGTCTGCTTGTGCGTGTGTGTCTGGCTCAGCAAGCTCTCTTTGCGCATAAATCTCTGATCCTGTCATGTAAGAGAGCGAGGTCAGGGTTAGGGGTTGTGTGAGCATATGAAGGTCTAATGGGATTAGTGCAGTACAGTGAGTAGCTAGATGGATGGATGTGTGGAGGCTGGCTGGCTGGCTGGATGAGATGGAGAAATGGATGATATGGAGCGGATCAGAGCAGATATAGGCCAGCAGCACACACACACACAGAGATACTGGCTGAACTGTAACTACCATGAGCAGGACAGTGCCATGAGAGATTTTGTCTGGATTAGCTCGGATGAAAGGGGGCACCGAAGAGATTCACTGTAACCCGACACCTAGGAGCCGTGGCTGTGACCCAATCCTGGCATTAAAGTAATTGAAAAAGGCCTTCATAAACACATTATGATCTAAATGAAGGGAATCTGTATGTTACGGGGGGTGCTGGTGAAACTGATGGTCATATGTTTATAAAAGATTTCCTTCCTAGGGGTGCATGCCAAGTAAGGGTGTATTCATATCTCACCGAGGGTAAAACCATCCTTGTGGACATACCACACAGTCCCAGCCTCATACCATACATCCCGCACCTGTAAGAAAATATATCATAGTATCTGTTTACGTTTTATCTCTCTATTTATTCATTCATTTTTTTTATTAAAAGGTGAACGGAACAAGCATACCTCTCTCCTCTCATTTTCTGTTATGGTGGCATCTGCTTGCCTTCCCTCCGGCTCCTGTCTCTCCTCTATTGCTTCCTCTTTCTTCTCCACCTTCCTCACCTCCACCTTGTCTTTCTTTTGCTCCACCGGTGCCGTTGTCTTGCTTTCTGACTCCTTCTTTTTTTCTGACCTCGTATCCTGTTTCAGCTTTGGCGGCTCTGGTGTCACATCCTGTTTGGTTTCCTGTCCATTACTGAGGTCAGGTGTGACTATGTGCCTCTGGGTCTTGCTGTCCGGCCGCAGGGAATTGAGGCCTCGCTCGCCGCTGCTGACCTGTTGCTCAGCCCGGAGAGACATCTCAGCCTCCAGAATCGGATTGGTCTGATCTGGGTTTAGGAACTGCTGCACCAGGTTGTCACTCAGTTTGCTGGGCTGAAGGGAGGGAAATAGAGATATGCAACCTGTTACCTTGTCATAGCACACAATGTACAGTGCATGGCTTTGATGGGCTATGTAGGGATGTCACAATATCTGAATTTTGGTAGTT
This sequence comes from Myripristis jacobus, assembly GCA_900302555.1. Lineage (NCBI taxonomy): Eukaryota > Metazoa > Chordata > Actinopteri > Holocentriformes > Holocentridae > Myripristis > Myripristis jacobus. Next base: position 2,157 of record OMLB01056824.1, read on the forward strand.
AATACCAATGACTGGAGAGAAAAATAGAATCCGCAGATTGAACACGAGCTCCTATTAAATATTTAATCAAAACACATCAAAACTTCGGCCAGACAGTTTTCATCAGTTGCAACAATGATGGAGCCCAAAGTTTGTGCTGTTTATGGATTAAGTTTTATTCCAGACATGTAGGAGCTCAGAGCTCGAGCCACGTAGCTGCTAATAGAGATTACTTTTTTGACTAGGCCCAAAATTCCAGTTAAGGAGGGCGTTGAGAGGCCCAACCATAATGGCCCAGTATCTGAATATCATCCCCAGTTCTGCTGCTCTAACAAAAGTCAGTCAAGGCAGGCCAGCATGCAGTTCCCGCAGTGCCTCCCCTCCTCACTCAGACACAGAGACGAAGCGTGGACGTCAGCAGCCACATTTCAAAGGGTTAGATATTGGAGAAGGAAAATAAAAAAAACAAAAAAAAACAAAAAGCAAAATGTGGAGCAGAAAAACTAAGAAAGAAAAATGCAGCCAAATGCAGAAAACTCAAAGACCGATTCATCACAAACACACTGATCTTTCATCTGGTGTCTTATTCTGATTGATCTTTACTTTCATGCCAGTGGAGCACAGCGAACTGAGCGGATCATCTCACCGCTGCCTTGTCCTCTTTGACCTCTGGTTCTTTGAGTTTGGTCTCCTTCTCTGAATCCCTGACCAGCTGCCTGAGGAAACCACCGGGCAGAGCTGAAATCGGCGGAGGAGGTACAGGTGTGGCCGCCGGCGTCTTCTCCTCCTTTATCTGTGGTTCGATGGAGGAATGAGAGGTGGCAGAGAGGTGCGGGATGGGGAATTAGACAGAAACAACACGTCACTGTGGACCTACACTGTATGTTCAGCTCTTCTATTTTATGTAGTTGATCATGGCACATATAAATAAGGCAGTTTGTCATACTTGAACGTGTATGTTTAAAAAGTACATGCAAAATTTTGAGGGAAAAAAAAAACAAAAAACATCTGCACACATTCACAATGCATTTCAAACAACAGAGGAGCACCAGCACAAGGTTTCATAAACAGACACACAGAAATACAAACTTGACTCAGGCAACAACAAAAAAAAAAAAAATCTTTCTCTTAGCTTCTTGATAATATTCATATCCTCAATCAGCATACAGTGCTTGGTGGAGAAGTAAATATGAGTGAACATGAGTGTCAAGCAGGAATGAGAAGTGCTGTGGGAGAGGTGGCCGGAGGCCTGACATTTAACTAATAGATAACACCTGCTGGGACAATAGGGAAAATGATAAAGGTTAGTAGGACAGCTCTATCTGTCTGTCAGGCCATGCGATGATGGGAAACTTTAAGGAAGTGTCCCAATGTATCAGGTCGCATCTCCGTTGTGCATAAATTTTTCAGTCTTAGCTACACTGAGGGTTAAGATTGAGTTAAACATTAAGGGGCATAAACAGGAAGCTGCACATACCTCAGACAGTGCAATAAGCTCAAGTGTTGTGCTGCTCTGCAAGTATATCAGGCTGATATCTGTCTTTAGTAAAAATTGAATTTGGACAGCCAAGTGATCCGTTGCCAGTGTGATGGAGCTCCATTAGGGGTGTAACAGTTCAGTAAACCCAGTTTGGTTTGTCTTGTGTTTTTTGGGTCATGATTTTAGTTTCAGTTTAGCTTGTTTTGTACATCAGGGAGGGAAAAAAAACAGTGCCATTTCCTATATTCTCTATTTCTAATAAAAAATATCAAACAAAGCTCGTAAAGGCTGATATGGACAGCATAGGAATGCATGAATTTGCTTCTATATAGTCCTCTTCTACTGTATCTGTATGTTTCTCTTCTATTTCTTCTGTATATTTCTGATCGCTGCCCAGAGAAAGGATTCAAGCAGTCTTAGCAGTCTGTGAGACCTGCCTCACAAGTGGTTAAGGAGATCAAAGAATTTCAATAACACGGAGCTCAGAGGAGTTTTAATGTGCCATCACGGTCTCGAGGAGGTAAATGTCAACGATCGTCAGCTTCAGTCCACAAATGCCAGCGCCGTATCGGCCCTCACAAACCCATGACGGCCAAACCCTGCACTAAACATGCACGATGACTAATGGACAAATCATCGCTGCCAGACTTCACAGGGACACAATACGATGAGTCAGGATGAGAAAAGAGGGTCCACTCGATGCACAGAGCATGAATGTCAGATGCTAGTAAACAACACACATGCACTCAGACTCGGTGTTATGTTGGATATTAGATTATGCAGCATGCCACATCTCTGCACCTCCCTTCTGCTCCCATAGTTTTAAGCGTGAAGATAATGCCATGGTGTCTGTTGCGCAGGGGGAGGGTTCAGGGGTGAGGGGGTCAAACAGATGTCAACCAGATGTGAGGTCTGAACAGGGGGGGATGGGGGTGTGCGGAGAGACACAAAAGGTGGCACTGTGAACCTGATAATGGAGAGAGACAGAGAGAGAGACAGACGGACAGACAGGCAGTGACAGATAGACAGTGAGAGAGAGGCTTGTGGTCAAATGTGAGGCTTCACCACGTTTCCTGTGAACTTGACAAAATGATGCCACCGCTGAGGGTGTCGCTTTGCTGCCCCGGCCTCTCAACGCAGATTTTGTACGACACAGTTAAAGGACCATTCCAGAGATTATGCATGTTCAGTGCAATCTGTACAAAATGTATAAACTTCATGTTTCTGCTAATCTTTTCCCAAAGCAAGCAGTCGTATCTTAGAGCTCCAATATCATTTGTCCTCCCTTTTATCCGGCCACTGGTTTCCATTCATTCCTCTATGATATGAAAATGAACTTTCCGAGACTTCAAACCTTCTTCACACCAGTATTCCCTCAGCATAACAAAGTCGTCCACATTAGTTTTCCTAAAAGCAGCAGCACTGTTGTGATTTGACAACTTGACGACAAAATGGTTTGTTGCAAAGTAAATTGTCGGTAAAGAAAATTGGCCAAATATTCAAAATCACCTGTAAAGAAGTTAAAAAACACGCACACATTATAACATTATATGTCTCTGTCTACATGACCTTAGTTACCTTACCAGTGACACTGACTAGAAACAGGTCCTATGACTCAGTAAAACCTGACTACATGGATACAACCATGTCTAAACTTTGTAATCATTTGCTTTGAATGATGATCTCCCTTTGTGAACACACACACACATATCCACATACACATTAGCAGATCACACACACAGTGTCTTTCCCAACCAGACAATTTACACCCATGTGGTTCTCTGCTCTCGTGTTTCAGTCCAGTGGTTTCAGCCTGCGTCAGCTAATCATGGGAGGCCAAGTCGAGGATCACCAATGATAAGGCTTTCGTTTGGGTTTTCTTTACTTAAAAAAGAAGCAATTAGGTCACTCCAAACCCCGTCCAGTGCATCGCATTGTGCTTAGAGCAAGTCTTGATACAAAGTGACATCACTGAAATGAACCCAATGCACACGGCGTCACATTTGGCTGGTGGTAAATCTGTGTAAACAACTATTTAAGTAGCATGAGAGACAAGGCACCACTGCAGTCAGCACAGCACTGGCCAATGGATGAAACAACTTCAGCGATAGGAAGCCAGACTGATGTCTACTCAGCCATGTTAAATATTATCTGTTGAGACATGAAGGTAACAGTGTGTTAAATCCCTCATAAGTGCCTCACTGGGCAAGTTTACATTTACATTTTACAATCCGGGGCTTAAGCTGACATTCTTAACCAGAAGAAAATTACAAGTTCAGCAGCCGAGAGTAGTAATTTTCACTTGCTGAATCACTGATAGCACTTGTGGTAAGAGAGTATTGATCCCATGCGGGTGAATGGACACATTTATGATCCACGAGATGAGTCTGGAAATTTCTTTCTGGCGAGGGAGCCACCAGAGAGACAGAAATACACTACACGATAAAATTCAAACCGGCTATAAAACCAATGGTCCAGTAAAGTAGATACCATCTGGGACAGTGTTTTATTCTCCCTGCGGCAAGAAAACCAATGTCAAATCACGCTTGAGCCATTGTGCCCCAGACCTGGCCCAGGCACCCTCAGCCAACTGAACTTATCTATAAATAAATCTTTGAATATATTTGTCTCTGCCTTTCTATGTACACTTGACAATAACCGGCAAATAAAAGACATAGGAACATACCTTTCAATGGCAAAATAATTTAAAAAATGATCATAAAAAAATCCAAATGGTTAGTCCTGCAAGGCCAAATGAGAGGTACACAGTCCCACACAAACACCAACACAGACACACTGGGCAGGACAGGCGGAGAGGGGCATGTAGCAATAGAGTCAGAAATAGAGTGACACAGGCAGCTATACAGCCAATCTCGCTCTCACAGACACACACACACACACACACACACACAGATAAGTAACGCAGCTGGGTTGACAGACGATTCCTCTATAAATATCCGTGGGCAGGGGGAGGTGGTAGGAGATACTACCCTGTTTGGAGAACTGGAGGGTAGCATATGACAGTGGAAAGTAAGTGAGAGAAGCTGTAGGAATTTAATAAAAGTCAAAGTTAACAGCAACATCAACTATACCTACGCTGCTGTTTGCCAAAGATGTATGAATGTAGGGCGAGAGCAGAGCGGAGAGGGACCCGGGAGAGGGACCCGAGCTATAAGAGGAGTGATAATTGCCAATGGCTGTCATGTTAGAACAGGGGGCACCAGTGCACATGTGCAGGCCTGCACCACATCAGCTGTCCGGCTTGACTGACAGCTGCAGCTGAGGGAGGGAGGTGAGAAGGAGGAGCCTCCCGTGGAAGAGAAGTCATCTGGGTGCAGGGATGACAAGAGGACTGAAGGGTAACGGGAAGTGGTAAGTATAGAAGAGAAGGGCCGTGTGTGAAGGACTGTGCCGTCCAGGTGAAACAGGCGCTCATGCTGCCAACAGGAGCTACCTGTAGATCAAGAGGAAATCTGACACTCAATGAGTAAGGCTCAAAGGAGATGTACACTTTTTAACTTTGCACTTTTTGATAAAAGCCTTTCCAAAGCTTCCAAATGTTAGTTTAACATTGCTGAGAACTTCACACTCCCCTTTAGTACCACTGAGTTTATTTTGCACAGCCACTTATAAGAGGTGACACCTTATTTCTAAATTGAAGTGTTGGTTTAAAAAAGTCAGTTGTTGGAAAATCTTGGGTTGAGTCATGTCTTCTCTTACAACTCATGATCAGCTAAGTTGACAGTGTGTTGAAAGGGCAAAGATAAATCAAAACAAGTATGAACCACTATGACACTGCAAAAACTCAAAATCTTACCAAGATTATTTCTCTTATTTCAAGTCAAAAATGTAAAATTTGTTTCTTGTTTCAAGCTAATTTTCACGTATTTCAAGTGAATTTTCACTTTTTCCATGGGCAAATTTTGCCAATGAAACAAGCAAATTTTCACTTGTTTCAAGTGAATTTTCACTTGTTTCAAGTGAAAATTGTCTAAAAACAAGTTACTTCTGAGGTGATCATGTCTTATTTTAAGTGTAATGAGATATTTTGACTAGAAATAAGACATTTTTGACTTGAAATAAGACAAATAATCTTGGTAAGATTTTGCGTTTTTGCAGTGGAACCACCATTGGAAGCGTAGGTAAACTATAAATCTGAGCATTTTACTTTATAATAAACTTCACACATTTAGACAATGGCATTGATGGTTTGGTGATCAGAAACCTATCATACATTTTAATCAGTGTAAACAAGAGACGGTTGGATTGCCAGGAAAGTTTAAATTTATGCTTCACATCCCCTTTGCACACTCTAATCTCGTGGGACATCTCTAAATTTATTAATACTTACCATGATGTACACTCCAATAATATGCCCCATAAAGATTTATGTCAACCTAAAATTATCCTCCATGACAAGCCTAGACAATAAAGAAACAGCTTTGGCACAATCCTCACAACTGTAAGCACTTAAAAGTCCATAGCTGTTTTGGTGTGCGGCTCCCCGGTGGACCATAACTTCCCCAGGGAGGGAGAGCGCACTGACACTCTATGATCGTAATTAAAATACATTTTGCAGTGAACTTGCCTTGCTGATGAGAATATGTTTACGATTCTGATTAGACTTAGGCATACAGCAACATGCTCGCTCTTCAGATAATGAGCAAGAACTGATTGGCCTCCCTACAATAATCGGAATTGACAGCTCATTAAGCGTGTGATGTGCAGTGTTGGGTGACTGTCCCCATCCAGGTCAAAGTGAACAGGTGCTTGATTTTTTATTTTATTTTTTTTCCCCCAGTTTTGCGTGATTATGAAATGCGCTCCAATCAAAGTCTTGCTTCACGAAGGTGCACCGCCATCACATAAACATGACATTCAAAACTATCGCAATTAGCCACACCGTGTGTACCTGGACAGGTGCTCGTCTCATTCTCATGATGTTCACAACATTATAAGGAAAGAGGTTAAGATGCTCAAATCTATGGGATAGAGCAGTGGTTCTTAAATGGGGGTAACCATATTTTTTTGCGCTTGGTTGAAAAAAATATTTCAAAAGGGGTTCACTGTTGAAAAAAGTTTGAGAACCAGTGGGATAGAGGATACTTTGTTAACTTGTATGGAGAATGCTAAAAAGCCATAGATTCTGCAATTTGGCAACAAGGAATTCTCAGAAAACATAATATAAGATTAGATGCTGTGCCATGTAATTCAATATATTGATATCATACGGCTTGATTAGACAAATACCCATTTTTGACATAAATTTCAGAGCTTAGATGTGCTGGACAACCATTTGAAAGCATGTGCAAAAATGCCACTAAATAGAGATTTAGTCCCCAGATTTAGTTCCCATAAAAATAAAAAAAAATTGGCAGAAGCAGGAGAATAAAGGTTTGCAGTGCAGTTTGTGATCAGAAGGTCGTAGTTTGAACCCCGCCCATCCAACAGGGAGAGTGAACAATTTATACTTTGCCTCCAGGTTAAGGGTGATGCAGTGAGTATGACTGGTCTTTAGTTCAAGACCCTGTGACGACACATATCTGCCCGGTTGAAGTGACCATGAACGAGACACAGAGTTCCCGCCCGCCCCAGGACTGCTGCTCTGTCTCTGACCCTGACCTCTGACCTCCCTGTGGAGGAGGGAGAGGGAAAACACAACTTCTCAGCACTGCAAGCCGTCATTTCACGACCTTTTCATGTGTAGTTGATTCTATTTTAGCATCAAGGGATATCAGTGTTTCTCTCTGCCGTGCCATCTTCAGTGTTAGTTTACTTGGATAAAGCAAAGACTAAAACCTGGCATGAAACATAAAACTAAAAACGCCTAACAAAAATAACTTAGATTTAAAAAAGTAATAGTAATGACAAATCAAAAGACAATGGAAAGCAATTTTCAGTACCATAGGAGAGTTTCAATATTAAGTTAACCTTTACAAAAAACACTATACATCTTAAAAGTGAACATTAAATTAAACGAACAGTAGTAAGTTCATTTGACCAACATGCTTTATTTTAAAGCAGCCACTAATGAATAGAGAACGGGCTGAGGAAGTTTATCCATGCCACATTGTCACCCCTAAGAGCATGCACTAAATAACAAAAATAATATTTTAATGAAATTACCTTGTGACATCAGCAGAAAACCTTAATGAAGTGCACGGTACAACAAAGCTCTGAAAACACAGAGTGACAGATTTCAAAATGGGCAAAGATAAAGGCAACAGCCACTGGTTGACGACAGAAAAAAAGACACCAATATATATACTCTGTACAATCTGTTTTCCTGTTCATGGGGGGAAAAATAGTGAGCTAATAATAATTTCCGGCAAAATGTTCAGGTGCAGGCAGATTTGGAGTATTAACTCTGTAACAGCAAAGTAGACACGGCTGATGGTGTCCAAGTGCAGACGGCATCAGCGTGGGAAGCTGCTGGCAGTGCAGTGATAGTAAACTCAATATGAAGAGCCCAAAGCACAAACTCATTATGTGTGTGATGTGCAGTGTCTGCAGTTGCCTACCTTGGGGAAACAGCGTCTGAATTTATTTTCCACAAGGTGAAAACTTGGTCAAAACTGTGCACGAATGCCATGTTTGCTTGGCTCACCTCGTTTTACATGACTGACAGAAATTCGACTGACATGTATTTTGTCAGGATTGATTTATTACACAGAATACTTTAGCATTTATCTGTTTCAATTTCTCATTCCAGCACCCAGTAGTTGTACATCTGGCAACAGAGCGCTGCTGAACAAATAGAAAGGTAATTTGCATGACAGTCCAACATCACAATTAATAAAATAGGTGCAGAAAATTCATTTGAATAGTTTGCTGTGGTAACAGTGGTGTGGTGTCTGTCAGCTGTTGAGGCCAAGAAGGTAAAAAAAAAAGTGCTTTGATTGAAGCATCTTCCCATATATCTGTTAACTTGGTTCTGTCACTTGGTCTTTATTGTTCACTTTATTTTAGTTCACTTTATTGTGCAATTACGTTGCAGTTCACTTATTGTGCAATTCCGTTATTTAAACTGTTCTTTACTCCTTGTTTATAGTGTTTATATTGTTATATTTATTATGATGTCTCTTACCTTGCTATCCACTTTGCTGCTGTAATGCCGGAAATTTCCCCACTGTGGGACTAATAAAGGAGTATCTTATCTAATCTTATCTTATCTTAAACTTATGACCTCATGTCTCCCTGTCGTCGTTGCTGCAATCCTCCATTTTGACAATCAATGAATAATGAATCAGTGATGCTCTGACAGTGATGTAAACGTCCTCAGTGATGAAAGAAAAAAACCATGAATTCTGATCTGAGTGTTCACACAGCGTCACATCAGCAGGAATCCGATCTGGATCTGATTTAGGACCGCATGTGAAAGTGGCTCTCATCAGAATTGAAAAAGTCAGATTGAATGTGGTTTTTGCTGTTCACACAGGCAAAAAAGTCTGAGGACAAAATCAGATTCAGGTCTCTTTCTGCAGGCTGTGTGAGCGTAGCCTTTATGATGTAGGCTATCTTGTCTATAGAAATCGATAGGTGGGTTTTACAAACTCCTCTTGTCTTGACAGTGAAAACATAAGCACTTGTGGATGACACCCTGCTGTTGTTAATTTGCGCTGTGTAGGCCTGTAACCAGACTGGCAAATCTAAAATGCAACATGAACATTAAAGTAACGCAATATTTGTTTAAACAATAGAACAAGAGAGGCCATGTGTTGCATTAAATAACATAAACGCTGTGATGTGGTCACAGATCATTACCATTTTTAATGATCCGCCAAGAAGTATAGCTCCCCAAACTACAACTTGTTGAGAAACATAAACCAGTCTGAGGGTAGACTGTTTATGGCCTGTGTGTAAAACTGCATTTCTGATGGGCCTCGCTTAGGGATAATCCACCCCGGGGTTGATGTTATATTATTTTTTTATGACAGACTTCCTGGGAGTGGATTATTATTTTTTGATGGTGGCCGGTGCCGTCCTGTTTATGTTTTCAAGCATGCCAAGTAACTTAGACAAGTCATCCTGTGACAGGCAGGCAGCTAGCTGGGAGAGGCACTCACCTGCTGCGGTCACCTGGATTATTTTGCTCCACTCTCCCGCGCCAGTGGTGCTTGGAGCCGTAGCTTGACATCGATTTGCCACTTGGTGTCACCAGTGAGCTGCTGAGTCGACTTCTTTCTGTGAATGTGGCTCGCTGGCTAGCCCACAATGTGTGAGGAACAGGTAGGGTCAGGGGTGGCCTCGGCGTTTTGGGGGCCCTCACCTCTAAGTTCTTCTATAGAAAAATATTGTGACTGATTCTGCCCAGTGCAACTGAACTGTTAGAGCTGATGGACCAAATTGTAACTGAACTAAGTATATGCGTAGCTGTTTAGTGAATAAAAAAACAGCTCACTGGACCAATGCATCTGCGGGGTCTACTTTTTTCTTGGCGCTCCATTTAATCTGTAAAGTGACACATATAGAAACTTACGCTCCAAAATTTTCACATTAATGTCCTGTCAGCTACTGCTTTGCTGCTATTAAGCTATGCTGCTGATACAATAACTTTTTTTTATTTTTTTTTACATCCATTTGTTATTCAGTTCAAATTCATTCAACATACACATAGTACATACTTGGTATTTAGTGTTTATACATTTAATGTTAGTGGTTTTCCATGTATGTATATAGCATTTTGTATTGGATAATGTTTGTGGGCCTAGATTGAGAATGACAAGCTGCCATTCAGATGTGCTCATCTTCCCCAATAACTATTTTTGAAGTTGGAGTTTCAACTTTTGTTGTGTATGTTAAGCATGAAACTGAAACAAAAGTTAAACCAAGGGAGCAACCCCCCCAATTCACTCAATTAATTTTCCTCATCGGTGAAAAATATAACATACAAATTATTAGTCTACCTGACACTGCAAAACCTGCGTGGGCGGGGGGGGCCCTGAGGAGGGCGGGGTCCTTAATGGTTGTCATGGGCCGGCCATGAGCACAGTGATGAGGTCTAGCTCGGTCTGTGGAAATAAGACCACAGAATGCTGACCAATCAGAATCAAGTATTCAGCATAGCCATGTAATAAAATATTCTCCCTGCGCTTGTTTTAGATTCTGTAAGTAAATACAGTAATTTCATCAGCTCCATGATTTCCCCTCCATAAGGGCCCATTTACCGCTAGCTCCCTACACAAACATTGCCCGAGCTGTTGGAAGCTGCTGGATGTTAGTATGGATGTCGGTCACCTGTAGTTATGTGGTAGGTGGCTGTGAGATTTCACATTTCAATCAAGCAAACGTGACAAGAGGCAACACGGAAAAAGGATTTTTATTCATGAACTGTTTTTACAAGCAGTCCAACACGTAAGTTCCTACCTGTCTTGAAAACAAAACAAAATCATTGAAATAAAATAAATTTAATAACAATAATCATTGAATAATATTATCAATAATATACCAGTATCATCATGACCTTAATGGTAATAATAACCCAAAGCCAGTAGTATTTGTGTTTGTTTGTGGCATATGAAAAACACAACTTTCTGATGGGTGTAAACCGGAGTATTTCTACAGCGAGATCTCAGGTGTGAGCTCATAGACGTGGAAGGGAGAGCGCTCCCCAAACACGCAATAAATATGAAAGAGCAAGAGTCCGGTATTTCAACAAAAATAATCATCTGTAACTTGCAGGTACAATATCTAAAGTCTTTATGTGCAAGATTCGAGCTGAAGTCTTCACCACAAACAAATATACTCACATCAAAACCCCTAACCTCCCCCAAACAATTTCTTTTGTTTTCTACATTAAATCTTAAATAAACCTAGAGCATTTTTGTCATTTCATATACACATATATTTATATATACTTTTAATTTTTGTTTTTTTTCCTATATGCCATCCTTTTTAATTGTCTTGTGTCGAGCATGTGTTTGAGCAGAGAATCTGTGTATGACAAAAACATCTCCACTGAATTAACATACAAAGCAATAATGAAGCACACGTATGCTCACACACTCACATGACATACATACAGACAGTGTGAAAAGAAAAATCATTTTAGGAACAAGCAGAGAACTGTCTGGTGTCTCAGAGTCCGATGGCCACGTTGTGGAAAGCCAGAGCCACACACACCTCCCTTCTCCAGCTCTTGCTCCATAAAACATTTGGTCACAGTTTTGTACCCTTCAAAGACACACACCACTACTCTGCGCAAGCTTCCACTGCTAGTTTGTGTGTATGTGTGCGTGTGTGTGTGTGTGTGTTTGAGTATGTGTTTGAGAGAGTGTGTGGCAGCTGTGGCCGCAACTGCCTTTTGGCTGTCGCTGAGTCTGTGGTGAGAAGGGTCAAAGTTCAGAGAGGAGGCTTCCCATAGGTTCCACTCAATCAGCAAGTTATTTGGCACATTGAACAACTATTAAGTAACACATTGGGCTAAAAAGGTGCAACAACGTAATTTCAATGAAAACAATAAAAACCAGTTTGGTTTACAAAAATAAAAGACACCTTAAAAGGTGACAAAATTTCTCTATAAGACGATAATATCTCCCCCTGACTGGTAAAGGCTACTAAGAAAAAATAAACGCGTCCCTAATCAACCCCCGTCCTACTGTAGGTCACACACATTCACACATGCACGCGCGCACAAACACACACATCACATCTCTGAAAATGCATGGACATCACAGACAAGGACATTGTACTGCATGAAAATCAAAACCCTGAAATTATGAGTTAATCAAACAATCTTCCTCCTCCTCCGCTGCCTGTTCTTTTAACACTAGTTTATCTCAGCTGCACATTTCTGCCCTTCGATTAAACAAGTACAAACATTTTACAAGGTCAAGGACGACATCAACAAAACCCATATACCCTATTAAAATGTTACCTTATCTGTACTGCGTCACATTCAGGAAAAATACGAAATCATAAACAAACTTAAAAGGAAAAACCCACCCAACAAATGCTGTAACACTGTCAAATAATTCCTAGGCCCATTTTGTAGTTTGATTGTGTATTTTTCATAGTTATGTGGAATGCTACATATATGGTGTTTGATATAGGATTTTTTTCAATTAGCCTAACTAAAGCATTGATAGTAAACGGTGTCTGTGTCTCAGAGTCAAAGATCAAGGGCTTATTTTTGCTTTTTTTTTTTTCTTTACTTGGCATTTTGCACCGTCATTGAGGGAAAAATGCATTGCAGAAGAGAGAGAGAGATACCAAGCAGTCTCATCAGTCCTAACAGTATTGGAGAGGAGCCACTGAGACCAATAGTCCATTATGCAACACAGCAACATGACGTTGCATTTCCAGTAAGGGGCACAACTAGCACTTGTTCTCAACAACAAAACCTCTCACTCTGTTTTTACGATCTCTACAGCTAAATCTCTCCTTGCCTGCAGATATATCCCACTGCTGGGCTCCACAAGTTCAGCCATGTTCTCTAGCCAAAGAGTTTTCTTTTCTTTTTCTTTTTTTTTTTGGACATTAGTTGATTTTCATTATGCTGCAGACCCTAATTTGAAGTGATTTTGCAGTTGGGATGCTGATATGAGAAGATATTTTAGTTGAAGAATTAAACTATTTACAAGTCAAACTTGAACACTGGAACTGATTCAAAGTGGTGACGGTAAAACAACCACTCATACAATTTGTATCACAACAATTTTTAGCAACTTACAGGTAAACTATCCCCCCTTTTGCTGAGGACCTCATGGAAGACCTCACTTTGAAAATCACTGCTCTGGAGGCAATCAAAAGCTATTCAGGAGAACATAGGAAATCACAGCTAGAAAAGCAGAAATCAACGAGACAGGCTGGGGGAAAGCAGATACAAGAAAAAAGGTGAATTCCAGCACTTCATCAGTAAACTAACTCCTTGAATCTATTTAACATCACAGATTGACGGTGTATAGCAGTGCATCTGAGGGTGGGTTTTTCCAGATTCAGATTCAGGCTGTCTTCTTCATACTTTTAACACCTCTTTGCACTGAGACTATCCGTAACAACTAAACTGAAACCGTAAACCTGTGAGCATGATTGTGTGTGAGCAGGATAAAGAATTCTCATCTCGAATGGCTGCAAGATCATGACGTACAGTACAAACAGACCTTTCTGGTGTATTGTCTTAGCCTCTGTCTTACGCAGAGCGCGAAATTTGGCCCTTGGAGGTTTTGCCTCGACATACTAACACAGTCCAACTGAGGTATGCACACTGCAAGTGATTGAAAGCTGTTAGACTCCTATCGACATGACCCTCTGCGAGATTACGCCCTCCCCTAACACCACAGGAATGCCCCTTTTCCCTCCCCAAAAGCCCTGACAGAAGGACAGATTCACAAACAGGCAGACAGAGAAGTCTCCATTAATGCAAACGGGTTGTAGCGTAGACTAATATACTGGAGATGCACAGAGAAAGGGTTGCTTATATACACTCAAACCCAGAGTCACTTCATCCCCCTCTCCTGTCATCTCTTCCTGCAAGTGTAACCTTCATACACAATAGTTACATCGTTGTCCATGGTTACCGATCCCCAGGGATACCAGTCTTCATGGTTACAGGTTCCCATAGTAACCGACGGCTGTTTGTCAGCCAATAGAATCGCAGTCTCTATGGTAACCGGCTGTACAGGAGCCAATCTGAAAAGAGTCTATGGTCCATGTACTTCCTGTTTTCTGCATTGGAATGATCAGCCCTCTGTGTATCCAGAGGCGATATCTGCTACCAAGCAGGTCCTCCTGGGTGCTCAGGTGACTCAAGTAAATATTGACGTTGGCACTTTATGCACTTCAGTAATGGAGGGAGGAATGGATAGAGGGAAGGATGAAAAAAACCAGTCGAGCAGCCTTTTTTTTTTCGTTCGCTTGCTGAAGTAAAACACAGAAATACATTCCCCACTAAAGCCTGTTCTCATCTGCATTGCCTTTACTCTGGAAAGAGAAGAAAAAAGGGGGAAAAAAGATACACACACACCAATGTGCATCCTGTCCTGAGCAATGCCACTGAGTCCTGCTGAATCCTTTCCTATCCTGTCCGGCCATGCCCCTCCGTCCACTCCTGTGATCCAGCCCAGGTGTGTGGAGCTCGACTGGTCAGTCTGACGCTGGGCACGGAGGAGGAGGAGGAGGAGGAGGAGGAGGAGGGAGAGCAAAACAGAAAAAGAGAGGGAACAATGTGGGACAATTAACCACAGTCTGAATATCCACTTCTCCAAGGGGAGGTTTTTGCTGCTCTGCCAGGTCAAGATTGCATGTGTGTTGGTTTGTGTGTGTGTGTGTGTGCGCGCGCGTGTTTCTGTGCGTGCATGTGTGTGTGTGTGTGTGTGTGTGTATAAGAGAAAGAGAGAGGGAGAGTCAGAGAGAGAAATGCCTCTTGGCTGGCAAACAATAAAGCTCATTTGTGAGGATTTGTATTTAGCTTTGTGACTTTAGGAAGAGTCCAGCAGTGAGCCAGTGTTAAAGCCTGGCCCGGCCCGGCCCAGCGAAGCAGGCTTCTGCGGGTCCTAGCGAGCAAAGATCCAAGAGAACCCTCCAGATGAACCTGATTAATCAAAACCTGTAGGGCAAGATGGGGACAGGAGGGGGTAGAGAAAAAGAGAAAGACAGGGAGAGAGAGAGGACTGGGCTCTAGTCCTCATCACATTCATGCAGAGCTTCTTCACATGCTGACTTCTCCCAAACATTGCTCTTTCTCTCCTCGTCTCACTCTCCTGTCGTTTCTTCTTCCGGGTGACTGGCAAGGTCCCATGGCAAAGTTTGGCGCACAGTCTTGTGCTAATGATTGGTCATGATATAGAGTGTGTGTATGTGTGGTCAATAGAGCAAAGAGGCTGGTGGATTTGGTCCATACACACACTCCAAGGAGTGAGGCTTAATTTGTTTGTGGGTGGGCACGGGATAGTGTCAAGGCAAATGGCTGATGAGAGGGGGAAGGAGGATGCAGTGTGTGCAAGTGTGTGTGTATGTGTACGTGTGCGCATGTTATGTGTGTATTCACAGGCCATTGCTATTGCGGTGTGTGAGGGGAGGTTTGGAAAGCTCCACCACTCCGGCCCTGCCTTTCCCGATGACTTTTGGGGCACGGCGCAGCAGCTTCTGGGCTTCAGTGAACGCTTCAGTCAGCTCTTTCTTCCACTGCACAAACTCAGGATCACTCTGCACACACAAACACAGAGGGGTCAGCGCTTTGTGCTAATCACGTGAAAAAAGTTCATAAAGAAAAATGGGCGAAGGTGTACATCCGATACCCCTGAACGGAAGGGGGGTCCTACCTCACACTGCAGTACAAACTGTTTCCCTCCTTTGATACGCAGAAGGATACATTTCTTGTCTTTAATCTGTGTTTCTTCCACTGTCACGATCTGTTCCATTGTCAATAGGTTTTGCTATGGGAAACAAAACACCGATCACAAACAGGCAAAGGAGAAGCAGAAAGCAGATAATGGACCATAAGGGATGGGCTACTGAATGCAGTTGACTGATCACTGTTCCTTGAGAAGCATAATCCTGTCAGTTTCATCTTAAGTATGGGTGTCATCCAATCCACTGAGCAGATCACTTTTCAAGACAAGGCTAGCACAGTTTGGGCAAAATTACTGGGCTGGATCGCTCTTCCTTTTGGTTTGTCTACTAGCAGCAGTTTGGTGAGGGGATGAGGAAGGAAGCACACTACTAGCCCTTTTCGACTCCCAAGGGTACCGCAGAACCTTCCAAGGTACATAACCTGAGACTTATCAGGACTGCCTTTTGTTTCCTTTTCCACTGTATGCATAACCAGCCACAAAGGGTGTGAAGTGCATTGTAAATAGAGTCTTAAACTTAATCTTTTGGTAGTCCTTCTTTTTGCCCCTTATTTCCCCCCAACTGTTTGGCTGTACATTAAACACACAGCTCTCCCAAATGATGTGAAATTTCTAAATACACGTTTTCATTTCTAAAATCCAAGTTGAGCTCCTGCTCAATACTGTGAAACTTCTATTAAAAGCCAAGTCAAACCTGAAAAGCTGTGACTTTTTTAAACCTCTTAAATTATTGGTATGTTATTTGTTAAACTGTGCACACAAGGCATTCAAAGTACTCTCTTCTGTCCAAATACTGATAAAGACATTCATCTCTTCTTTTGTTCAATTTGCAGTTCGCATTGTTTTGCAGTTTGTTTCTGCAATCTGTTGTTTGGCACTGACTGGGTTTGGGCTATAGCCCTCTAATTATAGCACATATTTACAAAAGTCCTGTCAAGCTGATGCTTGACCAATCAGAATCAACATCCCAATCACGTAGCCAGCAGGGACTAAATCAGGTTCCAGGGACTTTACCTGGAAAAGTCTTGTAACCAGTGGAAACAATTCAAGAATTCAAGAACTAACCCTAACCCTAACCCTAACAGCCGTCATGGCACGCCTTGCCTCGCTAAGTTCTCCCAGTCGAAAAGGGCCATACTGAGTCTGAAGCAGGGAACCACTGCTCTACGCAACTCCTGGACACACTACCTTGTTCTACATTCTGTGGCAACACTCACCGTATGTTTACGCTTTTTTAAATGTTTTAGCCACTTCTCCTACAGTGTAGAGTTAGGACAGACAGACAAACAACTTTCATTCACTGACAAACAGATGGACAATGGCACTGAGTGTACACACTCACCTCCTGACAGACACATGACATTGACACACATGAATATACAGGGTAAAGTGATTTCTTAGATGTGTCTGACCAGTGCTGGTACCCACCCGTGACTCTCCCTCTCCCCTCCACTCCACACGGTTGGGGAAAAGGTAGAAGTATCGGCGCTGCCACTGGGTCAGGAATGGGTTCCCCAGCTTCAGCATGTAGCCATGCATTATACAATCCTTCCCCAGAGCATAATCTGCCCAGCAACAAGTAATAGGTTAGCATCAATAAGCTGCAAAATTATTTAAATGGGTGTCAAAAAATAAGGCATTTTGTTTCTTGTTTTTGAAAAATACTGTATAAATTAGGATTATTATTGTTATTACCCTCCTCATGGCCCAGCTGCTTGTTCTTAGCCCTTTTGCGAGCCTCATTCTTATCAGTGTCTGAGTTGACCGCCTCGTACACTGTCTCTGCAACCTCCTGCTGCCAGCGCTCTGATATGACCAAGGGGAAGTTCTTGTACAGCTCCTGGTCACTGTCCAACAACTAAACATCAAACAGAGCAGGAGAGCTGTTTAGTCAGGCTGTTTAGTCATGACTAACAAGATGAAACTCACACGATACATATCTGAAAAGTTAGATGTGTAATGGTTAGGAGCAATCATTGCTTGTCATGGCAGGCGATGTATCTTTGTGACAATGGATGATAAAGTAAGTGGCAGTACTAGAAATGAGCCACTGAGGCTGATAACAGCTGAGCCACTACCGCACCTCTAATCCCAAGTGATCAATCTGGTAGATAGAACATCTTATTAGGCTGGCCTTAGCTGACTTGCTGACTAAACTGAAAGCCACAATCTTAACTAAAATTACATCAAACAACATTAAACCTTTGAAAACCCAGGAGCCCATGGGTTGGGGGGTCTTGAAAATTAAACTAATAATAATTATATGTATATACACATAATATCATTTATATAATGTTTATATCAAATAAATTAATAATAAGTACAAATTGTTGTCTATCTTGTAATTTTATCTATCTATGTGCATCTTTATCTATCTATCTATCTAGCCACACACACACACACACACACACACACACACACACACACACACACACACACACACACACACACACACACACACACACACACACAGGTAAGTAGATAGATAGACAGACAGACAGGTGGATAGGGACCTATCTAATTATCCTAACTAAGAAACAGGCTATTAGCAAAAACTAGGTGACCAGGGTTTGTTTGCATGAACTTGAGGAATAGATAGATTTATG
>OMLB01056825.1:0-18268 GCA_900302555.1 Myripristis jacobus
TCTCTCCTGAATCTCCTAGCTCTGACTGCGTAAACAGGAAGAGAAAGACGTCGGCATCTGTGTAAAGAGAGTATCTAGACGGGTAACTTGCTAGAAATGCTCTACATCGACACTAGCGGCTGGCTGACCTAATTGCTCTTCCTGCAAGGCGAATGGAGGAAATGGGCGGCGAGCAGAGTGCCAGGCGGAACACGGGGGATTTGAATGGGGCTTAATGTATCGATACTCACGGCTGAAAAATCGATACTTTCTGGGAAAACAAAATATCGATATATATCGCAGAATCGATAAAATTGCTCAGCCTTAGTTATTACAGATTTGCAGTACACTACATATTGAATCGACACTCAGGTATCGCAAATCGGATCCTTAGGTCCCAACTTAATTATTGAAAGTTATGAGAAAGTGCACAGTAGGAGTGTTTCTTTTATTTCCTGTTTTTTTTTTTTTCTGTCCTTCCTTTCTGTCATATTTAATTCTGTCTGATGCTATCTATCTGTTTAGGTGTGGTTTGAATGGAGTCCATTACTTTGACCTGGGATACCATAACCAGCGCTCGATCTTTCTGGTTCCCAGGAGCAGCACTATGTGGGTGAGTGCTACTCCACCTTTGCTGTCTTGGCAGCTTCCAGTTAGTCACTGAAATGTCTAGAATTGTGAAAAAAGCACACAACTCCAAACCATTTCAGTGTGAACTTGCTGCAGCAAAAATTATGGTATAGCAACAAAAAAAAAAACACCATAAATAAAAGAATCAAGCATATTCTGCGTATTAACCATGATGGACTTGACATTTTGAATACTTACCAGTCATTTAATACATAGAAGGTCCTTTGATTTCTTGTACAATCATACTGTGTGATATTGTAGTTAATGATAAAGACAACAAAAGTGAGTCATGTGAAATTCTGGAGAGGGCATTCAGGGAAAGAGTGCTCTGTCCTAGTTAATATCTCAGTGCTGATTATTTGGTTTTTGTTGTTGTTGTTTTTTTGTCATTGCAGTCCATATCTTTCACTGATTGGATGAATGCGTTGTTGACATCAGACACCCTCGGTGAGGTGATCTTTGCGCTGTTGCCGATGATGAATGTTGCTCCCCAATTCAACAAGCGGCCGATAGAAAGACGCTTTGTAAGTGTCTGGTTTCTCTTCAGTTTTCCCTTTAAGTTCAGTGCCTTTCAGTGAACTTTCATTTAAAGGTTTCCACAGAATCCAACAGAAGTTGCATTTTCTGAAGCAAATATTTGCTGATAGTATGTGAATGTGGGCCAACACTCCCTTAACACCTTCCTGTTTTTCTCCCTCCTGTGTCTTCAGCCGGTCTTCTTCACGGACATGGTGCCTTATGATGCAAATACTGCCAAAGCAGGAAACCAAGAGATGGAGGGCTTAGAGAAGGAGGGAGATGTGGTGGAAAAGAAAAAAGGGAAAGATCCAGAAGGGGTGGATGCTGGAGCTGAAGGGGACAAAGAGAACGGTAATGGGAAAGGAGGAGAGGGAGAAAGAGCAGGAGAGAGTCGAAGCCTCCCTCAGTCACCCCAGACATACAGAGAGGCTGTGAAGAAGTACTACCTTCACTACACTGACAGCGATATGGTACGTAGACACTGTCGCCACATTTTCATCCTTCTGTCAAGACAAATTCAAGACAAAAGTAGAAATAACACCTATATTTTTGGAGTGAAGATGCTGAGAGATGACATGACAATACATATGATATAATGTGCTAACTAAAGATCATACAATAACAGATGTTTGCAGATTATGCCTAGCCTTCTGTCTCAGACTGGCTGGTGTGGGACGGGGGCTTGGAAAGGCCTGCCACTTTCCTATGGTGTCTATCAGTCTCCAGTGCTTTATCATTCGAGGTGCCACCAACAGTGATTGTGGTGGTATTTATACAATATTTACTCGTAGTTACCAAGAACTAACAGCATCAACTCTCCTTGACTTTTCTTTACCTGTTTTAGTCCCAAAAATGTGTTTGGTACAAGTTCAGAACTACCTTTCGTTGCTGGTGTGTATTACTCTCACAGGCAATCATACAGTCCTCCTTAAAGACATCAGATGGTGCAGTGATCGCCCCTGTCCTGACAGAAAGTTATTTCACACAGTTTTAGTTGATATCTTTAACAGTTATATAGTAATTTATGTAACTGGACTGTAATTGGATTAGAGTGATGCATAATCCATGTTTGAGGCAGTCTGAAACTGAAAACACAATAATAATGTACCTTGTGGGCAAAGACATAAGTCTGTTGACCTAGACGACATATACCCTCAAGTTACTGTTATAGCGCACAAATGTACTGTGTACTCTTTTGTGTAAAACTTCAGCAAATTCAGACTAATTCATGCTAATCATAATTTGAAGTGGAAGCCCCGCTGCACGGAAACACAGCTGCCCTGATGCTGGCTCAGCAGTCTAGTAGGCGTCATGATGGCGGCTCAGCTCTCGCGCTAAGGACATGATTGAGTGTAGCACCCATCATTAGCTTAAAGAGCAGCTCTCCTGTCTAATTCTGACTCTCTCCTCTCTCTCTCTCTCTCTCTCTCTCTCTCTCTCTCTCTCTCTCTCCTTCTTTCCCAGTTCCATCTGTTACTCTGCTTTCTAGTTCACTGACCCTGTCATTGCTCTTTATACAACATACACACACACACACACACACGGTAGCCCAGTGTCTTTGTACAAGTCACAGGCCACCAAGCGTGACTATTACCCAGCTGGCCAACTCCCCTCTGTGTGTGTGTGTGCACTGCACAGACTAAGCTCAAATTCACCAAACAGTAAGTATTAATTAGGGCTGAGCTGTTAATTGAATTTTATTTTCAGTCATGATTTTGGTGTCCAACAATTATGAAAACAAAATAATCAAGATCAAACTATTATTGTGCCTCATTGTGTTTCACAGTCAGCACATCCGACAGCCGGCAGAAAGCTCCACTGTGAAAGATATTTAAACATAACTGTCTGGAATCTGACCAAAATCTTTCATCATAATATTTTCAGGTTAAGGGCCTCCCACTGATAACCAGTGAAGTATCACATTGTGTTTTTAAAATCAAATGTTTATGCTGCGTCTTCCAATTTCCAGCGGCACTTCAAAAATTCCCAAACGCGGGCGCCATGGGAACGCATGAAAGCCACTGAGGTGAAGTCTAGGGTCAGCATGGACGTGCTGCCAGTGGGTGCACTGCATAAGGTTTGTACACCCCGCTGAGAGCAGACACACACACCATGCAGGCGTCATCACACTCCTGCTGCAGCACAACGCGAAGACAGCAGGGAAGAAAATGGTGTGTGAAAGAGGAAAAAGGTAGAAAGAGAAAAATCCACACTGTAAAAAAAAAAAAAAAATCAAAAGAAAGGAGGACTAGAGGTGAGAGAGAGAGAGGGAGGGAGAGTGAGAGAGAGAGAGAGAGATGAAAGGTGAGACTCTTCCTCCTCTTGCTTTTTCCATGATGGGCAGCCATAAAGACAGACTGAATGTAATGATGTGTAAAATGAGAAAAATGTCACCCTGGGTTGTGGGAGGGGAGGGGAGATGGAAAGCAGCCATTTGAGGATTTGATGTGTTTAATTTTAAGGGGCACAGGGACAAAGAAAGACAGAGCAAAAAGCAACTACAGAGCCCTCTGGGATGGCATGATTGACGGGAAGTTAGTGGCACAGTATTAAAACCCCCCAAAACATACAGAATGCCATCAGCTGTTTTTGTGTGAAGGGGATGGATGGTGGGGGGGCACAGTGAGATTAAACGCAGTAAGGTTAAACGCTTGTGACAGGCATCTGAAGCAGCTTTTCACAAATTTTGACCTCAATCCAGCATCATCAATCTGGCTTTAAACATCATTTTCATCATTAAAATCGTTTGTGTTTCCCACAAAATGTCATTCTTCTCTAGAAGGCAGATCCCTTGAAAGAGCATTTAACTTTACTCAGAATTAATTCAGTCTCTTAGCTCTTTAGGAAATGAACACACTTGTGGTAACATGTCCACCAATTTCTTCTCGTTGTGAACACAGTCATACAAGAGACTGTTTTTTTTCAACCAGTCACCGTCGTGCCCTCCCTCCTCAGGTGCGTTTCAACCCCAACATGAGCTGCCACACCTGGCTGGTGTCTGCAGGCCAGGCGGGCCTCGTCAGAGTCCACTGTCTGCAGGGCATGAACACCTCCAACATCCAGATGATGGTCAGCAAGAATCAGGCCCAGTTCAACGCACTTTATTCACCAGAGGACCAGCTATAGCACGACTTCAACACCACCACAGAACTGATGGCTCCTAATCGTCAGACTACAGCTGTAGATCGGGCTGGTCGCTGCTGTCGGACAAGAAGAACACTTACAGGAACTGCAATAACTGTGTGAAGACTGATGGCCGGGTTTCTCATGTGTCTATTCTTCTTGTTACAGTGAGGGTTTTTTGAGGGCATGACATTTCTGCAAAATTAGCTCCAAATTACCCATAACTCAATGCCTCTGGATGTCCAGTTTCAGTGCCGAGGCCATTAAGCTTCCATTAGGAGGAGATCAGACTAACGGGCAGCTTTAGGTAGAGTTTCCTGCTGTAACCTCAGCGTCTTTGAGGCTGAGCCACCTGGAACTTGACTGCCTTGTAAAGTGTCTCCTTGACATCCTCCATCTGTCAGCTCGCACTGGCAAATGACAATCAACCGTGTTAATAGTGGCAGTTTTTAATTTTTCAACCCTGAGAGCTGCCCAGTGTAAACACTGTGGGTGACTTAGCAGCTCTGGAGGAGTTTGGGTTCAAGTGCCTTGCTAAAGGGCATCTCGCTGGTAGTTTCTTGAGTGTAATGCTGCGTTCAAATACTGAAAAACTGTTCGTTAAGGGAAATAACAAATAGGACAGGTGACATATCCTGCTTGGTGAATTCAACTTCACATTCCCTTTTTTTTCCCCCTCGCAAATTTTCTCAGTCAGCGCGGGGATTTGTACCAGCAACCTCACCGGCCACAGGATATAAGCAATGAAGGACTGAGTTGTGAGATATGAGAATTTTGCTAAATGTCACCCCTGGAGTCTTTCTCATACAAAATGCTGTATCAGTGATTTTAACAAAAAAAAATCGATCTCGATGTCGACATCACTTTTTTTGTCAGATGTGTGCATATGGAGTCTGTTGACACACCACTTATGTTTTTATAGCCCTCAGTTCCTTTATGGTTTTATACCTCTAGCTCCTCTTGCTGCTATACATGTAAAATTAGTATAATTATTATTATTATTATTATTTTTTCACTTTTGTCTTGTTTAAAAATACTCAGGCTAGAACTGAGGGTAAATACTTGAAATTTTTTACTGTAATTCTGCTTGAAGTTTATTCTAATGTGAAGAATTTTAAGAGCTCTTATTTTGCTTTTCCATTTAGCTTTTGCCGGATATTTTATATCTGATTCTAAATTATTTGAGCGGTAGGTGTGCACAATATTTTACAACAAAAGGTTTCTTAGTTTTTCATGGCTTTATAATTTTTTCAGTGCCTAGAAAGAAGTAAAACAAAATGTAACCACTGAGGCAAGCTAACACGTTAAAATAGTTCAGTCTGAATTGGACAACAGTCCTTTGTTTAGAGGTTTGGAAAATGCAGTAATCAGTATTTCTGGCTTTGATTGTTTTGATTTTATTGCATAGATCTAGGTGTTAACAAAACCAGTGACATGTTGGAATCATAAAATACACCTGCTCTCCTTTGTAATTTTTTTGCTCAGATTTGCTGTTACTAAAATATTAAAAATTCTCAAATTGTTTTCATAATACAAATGTTTCAATAAATAATATTTCAGGGTGCTTGTGAGGTCATCAGTCTCTACCTTTCTACCTTTTAACAAAGTTTATAATGTTCAGTTTTTGTTGACATTGTGGAGAATGTGTCAATTTAATTCTATGTTTATTATTGAGGTTGTAGTTTGCAGAGGTCTTATACTGGACTACATTACATTGAGAGGTGTTTCTAATTTTTTGTCCTCCCCATTAATACACATTTTGGAAACACCTGTTTCCAAAATATTGGAAACAGCTGTCAATAAAATGCAGTCCAGTCCAACAGCAGAACTAACTATGAGCTCAATGCCACATTACTGTGACAACAAGAAACCTGAGCATTATAGACACCAGGAAAGGAAACTTTATGGCACAACAGATGTGTTGGATTGGATTAGATTGTGCAGGTGGAGCTGATAAAGGGGCCACTGAGTGTATATCCACACCACACAAGACCTTACCTCCTATGTACTGAAATATTACTATTTTTTATTTGACCAAGTTTTATCTTCAAATCTAAGGTAGGCCCCTAGCATGCTCTGTTTTTGTGCCAAACTGCCAACCTTTATATGGAATATTTTGAACATTATGTTTGTGATCCATCTAGAAATAACCTATCTAACCTAATCTACTTCCCATAAGTTTCATTCTACTTCTATGAAATTTTCTTTTTTTTAACGGGGAATTACAAGGATCTACAGAGTTTTGCATCTCTATTAAATAGCTTTGAAAACAATTTCTTGTGAAAACTTGAGAAAAACTCTGCTCCCTGGGCATGTGGATGTACAAAAATGAAAAATTAGCCTCGAGTTTTCATCTCATACCCTGGTGGATTTACCTATCAGGCAGTTCCTCAGACTGAGACTGAGCCACAGTGCCTGAGGATGTCATCACAAAGGCCATTAATGTTTGCTCAGTGGGGGATTTCATCACAACAACACAAACAAACAAGAAATGTGAAAAGCCTTTTTTTACATTTTCATTTTTACTAATGTTCCAAGTAATTTCTCACTAATTTGCAGGTTTCAAGCAGTTAAGCTGATTGGATTTCATACTTGAACAACGAGAAATAGCAACAGGGTGATCATATAGAAACCCTCACACATTTTCTACACAAACAATTTTTAGTAAATTACACTGAAATTGAACTATTCCTCATTTTGCTGAGGACCCGACTGCAAACTGCTGGTGTATATTTTCTGAAATAATCCAGCTTTGTTCCATTGTCAGCATTCATTTATTTCTCTTTACAAAAACTCACATAAAAATGAACTATCAAACATCACACGTGACAAGTGGCTTCATATACAAGATCACCAAACATTTAGACAAACAGGACTTTGTAGAGACTGATAAAACAAATGATGTATTTACACAAGTCTACAGAAAATCATACACAGAAAATAAATGATATCTGACATATTTACAGTAATCACACATTGTATAATTGTCACAGACAGCAACAGTACAATACACAGCATTCTCAAACGTTACACTTCCATAGTGAGCAAACAAACAGCATTTTTTTCAGGAATGAACTGGAATACTTGGCTTCAGTTGGACATTGTAGCCTGCTGTAGGAGGGCAACCCCAGTATGCATGTATATCAAAAATAGCACAATAAATGCATCGGTCATTATTACATTCACTTTGTTTGAACTTTGTAATCAAAGCTGTTGGGTCCATATTTGTTCACTTTTCATGATTATTTCAAAAGGAAAAAATAACTGCATTTAGATATTTACATTTCGATATATCTCACTAAAAAGGTGAAAATATAAAATTTTTCATTACATTTTTTTTGTTTCAGTGATTAATCTTCGGCATGTTATATCAACACCTTTTGATTGGCAGTTAAACAAGGATCTCCTTACTGTTCATAATCTGAATAACAGCTAACAACCATGCAAATGTTTGGTTCAGAGTGCGTGTCCACTGGGCTTTTACAATGTACAACTGTCCCTTCTTTTCCTCAGTGGATCTGGAGAGCAGCGAGCAACATCAACACTTCACAGCACCAGGAAAACGCTAGAGGCATGTCCACTGACTGCTCAGCTTTTTTGGCCAGACAGTCATTTATGTGCAAGGTGGAGTGGAGGTGATCTGAATCACTGTAGTTTTGCATACAAGGGGGTATCATTGCTTGTATTTCATGGTATGTTTCTTAAAGGTACAGTCCATCCACTTTGGAAAACTTGATATTAATTCACTTCCCTCCTAGCTGTTGTGTAGGACAGTAGTGGTGCTATCTTCCTCTCACTGTTACTGAGTGCTGGATACTAACATTAGCATTTGGAGCATCCAGCCAGTATCTAAAAATGTTCAAAATGGGTGAACTATCCCTTTAAAGATGTTACGATGTATCATTTTACTCGGAGACATTTTCTAACATGAGTTTAATTACCATGACAAATGAGGCCATGGTTGAGAAGATCAGCAACCTGTAATGATAAAGCTGTATTGCTTTATGGCACAAAACAAAGAGGGCGCTGCTCCTCTGAAACAAGCTGAGCTACAGTATGCATACTCTGAGCTGACCATAATGCCACATTATTATTTTTCTTATCAGTAGTAGTGGTATATCATGGTGTAAATGCAATTTCTGAGCTTTTACCACCCAAACAAGAGTAAAACCATGGGGGATGCACTGTATACACCCATCACATATCCATATTGTTCAAACTTTATGATGATATATTACCATTCTGTCTTCCTTACTCATCATTCAGGCCTCCAGAGGGGCCACATAGACACACAGATAGGCAGACGTGAGGATGTAAATAGAGAGCTGAGGGATACAGAGGGATGTATAGATGAGTGGATAATAGTGGAGGTACTGGAGGACTGAGAGATAGATGGATGACAATGCAGAGCTGGAGCTAATCATCCGACTCCGTCCAACTAAATGATTTTCACCCTCAGATCTGAATCTTCCCTCAGCTGAGAAGGTTGCCGGAGCTGGCTGGATGCTTTCTCAATCTGACACTAATCCACTCCCATTCAGCTGTGCAGACCATCCATAACAATATGCTACCGACTGTTTGGCAAAACGCCTCTCGCTAGACTAAGGACCAAATCAACAGCACTGTAATTGGCTTTCAGAGCTCTGGAGTCAATACCCATGTACTACAAGGAAATAGAGACCCATGATGAGCTATTACAATGAACTGCTGCTGCATCTCTAATTCTCAGTGCCAGAGCAGAGAGAAACACCAGGTTTAACAATCCCAGCAGATGAGAGAGGATACTTCCTTGACATTCATCCTTGTTGTTTCGTGGTGTGTTTTCCTTATCCTCACAGAAAAACTGTCCAAACACAGATGACATGACATCACATCAAGTAAAAAAAATGTTTGACATAAATCAGTAATGCTGAAGGTGACCTTTTACTGTCAGCCCCAAGAATCATTAAGTCCTTTTCACACCACTCTCAGTCCTGGCCTGAGTGTCTCTTCACACCTTAAAATGTGGATATTCCCACCGTTAGCCCAGGACTAACTAAGCCCTGTTCCAGAGCATGGCTATCCTTAGGTTTTTGCGGACGAGAGCTTACTGTTAGGCCTGGGCTAACACAGGGCTCAGGTTAGCCAAGGGCTTAGGAATGCAAGTGTGAAAAGGGCTGTACGGCTGGAAGTCAAAGAACTTTCTAGAGCCATTCATTTTCGCCACTTCCAACAATTACACAAGGACAAATTCGTCCTAGAGGAGGTAGAGACAGCATCTCTCCCTACAGTAAGCTTTATGGACCCCAATGCAGTGTGTTGAGTGAGGGGCGTGGCTGCCCAGTGGTCACAGCTGAGGCTTAGATTGAAAACAACACGCCCCTTCTCTGAGGGATTTCAAACAGGCATTGTGGAAAATGCAGGAAAGTAGTTCTTGAAGTAGAAATAGATGAGGCAGCTTGAGGGAAAGTGGAGACTCCAAAATAGCAGAGGATGGAGCTTTCCTTTAATTACTGTCACATATTAGCCGAATGCATTTGGAATGTGTGAAAAAGTGAAAAATGATGATACTGTTGAAGTGTCAAGTGGTTAGAGAGCTTGTCACAGTTAATCCAAGTTTTTCACCAGTAAACGTTCCCTCCGACACAATGCAGAGTGATGAATAGTCATCTTTGGTATGATGCAATAACATGAAACACAGTACAGTACAGAGGAGAGTTTGGTCAAGTCCAGAATCAAGAATAATTTGCAACATCAAAAAGACTTATGCTAGCACGGTCCACGAAGTACAGTACAGTGCAGCACAGCGTGTGTGATCTAAACTGAAATATGACATTTCAGAGGGAATGCTAGCATGGTATAGATAAGGCTATATGTCCAGTGTAAATGATCCAGAATCCCAAAAGACATCTCATGACACGAGCCGCTTTCCCACTGCGGGGCCAAGCGGGGCTTAACAAGGCTATGTCTGAATGTAAGTGTTGATAATACAAGGTCGGAAACACTGTTTGATAAGTTATCCCTTTTTTAGGTTATAGTGTAGATGGTGACAGGTATTGTGCTGTTTGCATTGAATCTGCACCTACACCAGGCAACAGACTGAGGGTCAGTTGCTGGGCCATCTGCAGCCATCGCTGAGCGAGTGCACCATCACTTCAGGGAGGGAAAAAAAAATACTCTTTGATGGCTGCTGCACTGTTTCAAATGATGTAGTGGCAAATAACACTGAGGTGATCATCACAAAGCAGCAGCCATCAGAATGAACAAAGAACTCATCATTCATGATTAGCCGGTAGTGCCGAGTACCGTTTGACCCTTTGGTGGAAATGAGGCTATAATGTAACACAGATGACCTGGAGGGTTACAGTGAGTTTTCAGTAGATGGACCGTTTGGTCAGCGCAAACATTAAGTGATGAGAACATACACACTGACAGCATCCATGGTTCAGCAGTCTAACACTTCAGCATAAACCATGGATTACCACAGTGGCGGTTCTGCCTATGTTGCCGCCCTGGGCGAAATTACTGCCTTGCGCCCTTCCATGTTATGGTGTGGAAAGCGGTGTGTTAATTTTCAATCCGATCGGACTTTGCAGTTTTTTGTAATTTATTAACATTAATTGAGAATGAGCCCAAACCACGATATTAGTATGTAATCCCCAATAGTAGAGCAGTTAGTGTCTTCGCCTGCCATGCAGAAGATCAGGGGATCAATTCCCCACTGAGACAAGAAGTTCACATTACTTTATTACCTCCCGGGCCACTTTTTCCAACCAGTCCCTGTGTGCATGGCACCTTTTCAGCAAGCAGGGGCGCCGGCACCTCAACTGATGAGAGAAAACTGCTTCACCGCGCTGATGATTTTTTTTTTTTTGGCGCTCGTGCCGCCCCCGACGTGACATGAAAAAATGCCGCCCCGGGCGACTGCCCGCTTCGCCCATGCCTAAAACCGCTACTGGATTACCAGCATGATCTGAAAAGTGAGCAATGAAAACCTGTAGCAGCTCTAAAGTGAAATATCTCACTCAATCAAAATTTATTTATGTAGCACCTGTCAAATAAATCGATTGCAATTCAAAGTGCTTCACAGATGACTGACAAAATATAGGATGTTAAAAGTGGATTGCACACCAAAGGATAGGATACAATAATAATGATGAAAATAAATACAATAAGCATAAATATAAAAACATAAAATTATGAGACACTACATGAAAGCCAGATGGAATAGATGGGTTTTTAGTTTATAAATATCAAAATATCAAATGGTAAATATGATGAAACAGAGTATGGCTGTATGGCTCGACCCCAAAGCATCCGAGCATCAGTATGTGCATCATGCAGAATACTGTATTTCAGACATCATTAACTGCATTTGATGAAGCTGTGGAGAATAATGTGTCACTGCTCCATCCCAGCATTTTCAGAATTTTCCAGAATTTGAGGAAGTGATTCTTCTCTCCACTGCTGATTAGCCCGAGGGACCCATGATATAATTTGTTCATTTTTCCATGATTCACGCACAATATCTCGGACACCAGTGACCTGATTTTGACAAAACTTGCAGCACTGCTTCCAGCGTTGACAATTATACAAGGTGACAAATTTGTTACTGATAGGCCCAAACGGGAACGTCATCATTTGCAGAGGATGAAATGTCTGCTGCAGTCTGTTGCTGCTAAGTTGGGCAGTTAAAACCTGAATGAAGCATTATAACCTGGGTAGTGTGTGTAAAACCTATAAATCCAAAAAATAAACTTTTGAAAATAAACTGTTACGGAAGTAAGAGTTAGACAATGTTTCAGAGACCTGCATTATTTGCATTAAACAAAACTGAGATGCAAAATGAAATGCAGCCACTGTTTACCAGGGAACACTGACAACTGATGCTGGGTCCAGCCACTATAAGTGCAGGTGGACCAACAGGCACTGAAGCTCCACTAGAACTTCTTTTTTAAAGATTTTTTTTTTTGGCATCAGCAGAGAGATACAGGAAGGTCAGGGGAGAGAGGGGATGACATGCCTGTGAACGGCTTAGGCCACATTTGAATCCAGGCCGCTGCAATAGGGAATAGGCTTTGAAACGTGATACGCAGTCTACCAGGTGAGCTACCAGGATGCCCCCATTCCACTGCAATTTCTAGTGCAATATAATTCGTTAAAAATAAAAAGTTGGCAGTGAAATGAGCAGAGCCATAAATAACTGAACAGGTAACTGATAAAAGAACTGAACACCTGTGCACACTCTAAACTTAACAGTGCAATATTTTAGATGTATGTCAGATTGAATTTGCTGCCTGATTGCTTGGGTGTGCTCCAAAATCCGTCTGTCCTGAACCAACAACACATATACCAGTTAAATCATGGTGAATTTGTCATCAAATTACCATCATAATGCTGCAGAAGCACAGAGATGATTTGAAATATAGCTTTGAGGAGTGAGTAATGATTAATTAATTTATTGTTTGCTTTCATAGCTACAGTTCACAATTGGCATAATGACTAGTTGAAAACTCCACCCACACTCCTTTTAAACAGTTTGTGCCACCCCCTTGCACCTTGAGCTAACCATGATCCCATGAGTGAGTGAGTGAGTGAGTGAATGAGGGAACTGGAACCAATAATTTGCTTTGAATATGTGGATGATTTTGATGTACATGTTCTCATCAACTTAATGACTAATGACTTAATGACTCACTCTATTCCTTTTAACAGGAAGATGCTTTGGGAACACAGTTCAGATCAGTCCAGTCCACCCAGTGAGAATGAAAATGGGTCTGAGCCAGTCCATGTCAAGTCTAGTCCAGTCCAGTATCAGTCGCTGGGGTCCTGGCAGCGGGAGCAGTAGCTCATGTCTTCAGAGTACAGCTCTACCTGGATGGTGATGCTGTAGAAACCAAACTTATTGTGCAGGAGATCAGTGGCCTCCTGTAGCACAGACTGGGGGTCAGTACCTTCCTCTGGTGGGAGCACATGACAGGAGAAAAGAAAACGCAACAATTACTCGGTTTTATTTTGCTCTACTGTAGTCTACTCTGTTCTAAAGTACTTTGCACAAACCAACAGCGGCCTATTCCTTGATAGAGAAGTGCCAGAGGAAATCATATTTGATTTCCATAACTTAAAATGTGCCATTCTTATAATGAACCACAGACTTAATAATGCATTAAATAAATTAAACAATTACCTGCAAATGCATACTATAGCTTGAAATTTAATAATAACTGTAGAGGACTAGACAGTCTAGCTATTAAAAATCAAACTGCTCAGTCTTATGAGCATGCCAATACCTCGAGAAGAGATGTCTCGCAGTGGAACTTTGGATTCAAGAGGAACAGTGCAGATTCTGTCACAGTCACAGAACAGAGGACCAACCTCTTACTGTCTCACAGATAACTGAGGGGTCATTGGTGCTTGTTATTCCAGTCTGTATGGATTTGGAGGCCTATGACTGTGTTCCTCAAGATCTGTTTTGGGTCTACTCACACTGAATCCCATGTGATGAATCCGGTGCCTGGCGCCACTGCCTTTCATTGTGAGCCAGAGTTGCGTTAAGTCAAGCCCGTATAAGGTGGCCATCAGACAAGGACCAAGGTGCCCCCTAACCTCTCTCCTGTTTGTGATCTTCATGGAGATTGTTCGGATCAGTGACATTTTAAAATGACACCATCCACTGTTTGCAGATGATGCCGTCCTTCTGACCTCACTGGTTTGTATGCAAGAGTGGTTTGCTGCTGAGTGTGATGCAATCAGGATGAAGATCAGCACCTGACAACATGATTCCATACTGGAAAAAGGTGGTCTGAGGTGTTTACGTGAGGCATAACCAACTGACCCAAGTTAGAGTGAATAGTTTTGGTGTGGAAAAAACTGTTTTACACTATTTTACACTTTTGCAATATTTCTTTGCATTGGATTCAAAGTGAATAGACCTTTATAGGCTACTTAGCTCTGTTATCTGTTCTACTTCACATATTACTTTACACATTACTTTGCTTTATGCTGTTCTGCAGTGCTCTATTATACTTTGCTCTGTTATTCTTGTGTGTTTTCTAATCTATTTTTATCAGCTCTACTCCAGTTACTTGTACTCTACTCTGCTATACTCTACTGTACTCCACTCACTTTTCAGCTACTCTAACATATTCTGCTCTGCTTACAGTATTCCACTCTACTACTTTGTTCAGCTCTACTTGACTCCACTATGTTTTATCTTGTTACTGATCAACTTTACTTAAAGGAACATACCAGTGATTTTGCATGTTTAGTGTAATATCTACAATTTGTACAAACTTCAGGTTTCTGCTAAACTTTTCCCAAAGCAAGCAGGCATATTCTAACTCCTGTATTATTTTCCTACCTTTTTATCCAGCCACTGGTATCCAATCATTACACTACAATCTGAAAATTATGTAGAAATTGAAATGGGTAGAATCAGCATTGTATAGGGAATTCTAATGTTTTGTCTTCCATTAAGACAAAACAAGCATTATAGCAAGTCATTTGTTGGTGAATCTCTCACAGCGTGCACAGCTCACAGCACCAACAAAGGAGTTAGTTAAAATTAATGCAATCATTTAAAATCACTAACATGCTGCTAAAGTTATTGAAAATGAGTGAAGGCTAATTCACAGCCTGTTTCAGCCGAATGTTAATATTGGCTAATTAGATGTTGTTAGCTAAGTTAATCCTAATTAGGTGCACTGTTGTTAAGGCAAAGCCATGACCTACCAGACACAGCTCAACTACTCAACTACTCTTAAAACCAACGCTTTTTGAAATTTACAACAAAAGTAAGACCTACATGGTAATTTTCACAATTCTTTTATTCGTTGTCTTGTGAAAAGAGAATATGTTTCCATAAGCCATGTCCCCAGCATACACAAACTTTTGATATGGTGACATCAACGAACCCGTACAGCTGTTGCCTTGGTAAGGTGAACCACCTGGAAATACTCCAATTTGCCATGAACCAAAGTCCCACCCTGGTTATACACAATTTAATTTCTGTGGAAAATGAAAAACTTTCAGAGTCTTCAAACTTTCTTCACAGCAGCATTCCATCACTGTAATAAAGTTATCCACATTAGTTTTCCTAAAAGCAGCAGCAGCTGTTGGGTTTTGATGACTTCAAATTGGGTGCAGTGAAACGATCTCTCCTCCAGGGAAAATATTTCAAAGAGAAATGAATCATTAGTTCTGTGGTTTATAAATGTTAATGACTGTTTTGCCGCAGAAGCAGAACATTATAAAGTGGATATTCCAACCAAACTTTGGAATTTGAAAATTTTTATTATATGCTGTGAAATCTTTAGTATCCCCACATGATTTGCAAAATGGCTTGTTGCAATGTAAAATGTGGGTGAATTGTAGTAAATTGACCAAACAGTGAAAATCTTTGGTCCTTTAACGATGCTTCACTCAACTCTACTCTGTGCTGCTGTTCTCTGCTCCTTTATGCTCTTGTGTATTCCATTGCGCAGTGCTGTAGTGGTTGTAGAGTGGCATGTTATGTTACCTATGGCCAAGTGGACAGAGACCAGTGCCTGGCCGACAGTCAGAGCCCAGAGGTGCAGACAGTGCATGGACTTCACAGCCTTCAGAGACAGCAGCACCTCCTTCACTGAGTTAAACTCTATTCCCTTGGGAGCCCCTGGAAAACAACAGGCCACACAATGAAACACAATATCTCAGCATATGGAGTTTGAAAATGTATTCCATTTCGCTCACATCTAAGATTATGATTAAAAATTAATAAATAAAAGAATAATGACAATAGCATTAATTCATTCTGTGGTAATTGTGATTAGTTTTAGCGTCAGTGAAAATGAGATTTTCCCCCTTTAAACATCCTATTCTCATATAACCTCAGTTTGATACTACTTACTAATATGTATATAATTGTATTTATGTCAAAGATTTATAAAGATTTTAAAAGGTGTTAAACTTTTGGAGGGTTTTCCCTTGACTGCATCGCTGGTCACGTGCACACATTTGTGCACAGGGACATCTTTAAAAATTAGTTTTAGTTGAAACAGAGGAAGGATGAGAAAAAATGTGGATCTGCATGGTTGTTACCTTCCATCAGTATCCTAAAGACATCTCTGAGAATGGTCACAGTGGTGCAGAGGACAAAGACTGAGAACAAAAAGGTACAAATAGGATCTGCAACTTTATATTCAGGCTGAAAGAGAGAAGGGGGAAAGAGAGAAAAGGGAGGTTATGGAGGAATAAATTTAAAAGGAGTATGAAGTACATGGACATGGGGGAGACATCAGATGGTGTTTTGCACAAAGTGCCAAAAGGCATTTAAGTGCTGAGGGCAGCATTATAGACTGCCTGCCAAGCAGGAACATCTTGCATGATGACAGCGAGAGTTAAATCTTTTGAAACTGAATGTCTGTGCAGCCTCCAACATCACACATAATAAACCCCAAAAATTCAGTGGTATTTCCTCTCTGTGTTCTTGCAGTTTAACACCAAGCTTATAGCACAATGAAACATTAAAATGGCAATGAACGATGGCATCAGACATATGTTGTATCTTTATAGCACAGAAATGGAAAATGAAAGCACATTAAATCATACTTCTTTTCATTTGGAAATCCTGTCCACCAGCAAACTCAAAATAAAAAACAAAAGCTACTATTTCTGACAATGTACAGCATTCAAGATGGAAAACACCTTGGATGCAAACCCCTTAACAATTTTGGATTGTAATTATATATTCAGAACCATTTCTTCAACCACTGCAGCAGTCACCACCACAGATCCTGGCTGTGAGTTGCAGTGCTAATTCATGAGCAAGAGCCCTATTGATTTTGGTGACCCATGACCTACCACAATCAATCCAGTGTCAGGTCATTTTGGGGAAATACCTTGCTGTTGTACACTGACTGCACATCTAGTTATGCTAAAAATGTATAGGAGAGATATGATATCTTTAACCTATGTGATATTCAAATCTAACTTGCTACTTTGCTGCAGCTTCCTGTTATCCTTCAGTATAGTCCAATTGGACAGTCATCATTCAGACAAGTTTTGAACAATTACTGTTCATCATTATGTTTAGAACTACTCATTCCCAGGTTGTCAAATACCAACGCTTTGTCACACCCTTCAGTGTCTTATACCACGCAAAAGGCACCCATCCCGCCCTGAACGAAAAGCGACGAAAAGCTTTTTTTCTTTTTTTTCGACACGAAACGTTGTACCACTGTCTCTTTAAGTTAAATCTCTCTCTCTCTCTCTCTCTCTCTCTCTCTCACTCTTTAAGTTAAATCTCCATCACATTAAATCTCTGTGATGACGCCCAGGCTATTCTGCATCTTATTGGCTTACCTGATATTACTTTAACCAATCGAACTCCTCTTGCCTAAAACCTGACCAATCCCAACCAAGGAACGCACCGTTCATGTTCGCGTTAGGGGTGTGTGATACTGCATTATCTGGAATCGATCCGTTACCAAGTAAATACAGGGCCAGTATCCCGATACCAACACCAATATTGATACTTTTTTCTTTTAAAAGCAGCTAATATAGTGGAAGAGCAGTGTGTCATGATTTATGAGGTGAATAAATCATCAATACAATCAATGGTTGTGTGCAAGTTTAGAAATGGATATTTTGCTGACTGTATTGTTCATTATTGTTCTTTATTTTTCAAATGCTGCAAATCCTGTGTTGTTGAGAGATACAGGTGAATCTATTGATTGGCGTGACGTGACTGTTGAGTAAACCCTGTTGAGACTGTTGAGTAAATCCTGTTGAGATGCAGCAGGTGAATGTGAACCGCTTTGTCATACATGATACAGGCCATGTTGGCGTGATCACTGTTTTTATTAAGCATTATTACACAAGACGGTCAAGCACACCCTCGAGTGTAATAATGCGATTTTACAACTATTACCAACAAAATAAAATGTATTATCAAAATGTATCCATACTGTGGGCATTTCGCTCTCAAAATATATGTGTTTTGCTAGTATTCTCTCCGTTTCAGTGGATATACATGAGATCTGATGTTAACTAGTCTTTG
>OMLB01056827.1:0-10691 GCA_900302555.1 Myripristis jacobus
TGTATATGGGTTAAAATGATTATATATATAAATCACCTGTATGAGGATTACAGATTACATTCTGTATGTGATTATCTTTATTTTCAAGTTCAAGTGCATTGAGTGAATTTTGTCGATCACTCTGCTCTGTTTTGTATCAATTCAGTATCAACTCACTGAATCCCCTCACACCATGCATTAGCTCTCCTCTGACTCAGTACACTGGGCACTGAGCACTGGGTCAAGTCCCTAAACACATATCTGCATTGGTATCTCTCTCTCTCTCTCTCTCTCTCTCTCTCTCTCTCACTCTGCTGACTTAGTAGCTACAGGGAGAGATGGTGAGAACAGTGGGCCTTTGCCTTTCCCAGCCGCAGCCCAGAAGATTGCTGTGGAGCATGGAGCCCACCTCTCTCTCGCCTCAGCCCCCGGCCCCCAGTGATGTGGGAAAAGCCTGGGAGGGTGTCCCACTGAGCGCGCTCAGGCAGCCGTCCCAGCCTCAGACCTATCACTGCACTCCCAGACGTGAGTGAGCCCCAGTCAGCCCAAGCCCAGCTTGTTAAAGATAGTTTGCTTCATGAGTGTTTTCTTTGCCATGTTTTTTCACCTCGCCTCAGACCAAACAAAAAGTGCCACACAAGTTGCAGTGGGAGTCGCTGAGGTTGAATCACGCTAGTGAGTCCTGACCTCTTTGTTACCACTTAAAGAGATCTGTGTAAACATCTGTTTGGATTGTGCCAGAAATGGTCACGAGAGGGCTATTGATTGACATTGCTTAGACAGTTGTACTCCAGGCATGACGCCTTGGTTTCTGCTTTTTGTCTTTTTTCAACCTGTCACTATTGTTTCTTTTTTGTCCGTTAATACCCCTTCACATTTTCCAACAAACAACTGTCAGATTGATTTCTTCTGTGACAATTGCTTTTTATAGTATGATGCTATCCAATGGCTTGGCTTAAAAAATAAGCATTAAGGATTACACAACCATTGTGTGGAACAAGAGTGACTGCGTGGTGGCTTGGTGAGTAATCTCTGGCTATTCCCCCCGTGTTACACTGATAAAGAGCAGGAGGATCTGCGTAATGTCAGATCTTACACGAATGTGCGCACGCACACAAACACACACACACACACACACACACGCACACACACACACACACAAATGCACATGTACATGCGCACTCATATGTACACACCTCCCCATTTTGCTGACACTAACTTAGCACAGAAGAAAGAGAGGGAGAGAGACAGAGAGAGAGAGAGAGACAGAGAGAGAGATAGAGGGAAATAGAGAGATCATTGACCTTCATCTAGGCTTACAGAGTATTTATTATAACTTTTAGATCCTTGCATGTCTCCAGCACAACTCCTTGCCATGGGAATGGGGATTGTTTCATAGCTTACACCTCCTCTGTCACAAAGCTGCCATGCAAAAGAGAGATCAGCTTTTAAGGAAAACTGCAGCCTTCCAAGTACAATGAATTCTTAAAAATGCACATGTGCATGCACACATAAAGAATGAACCCTCACATATTCACACGCATAAGTACACTCATCTCTGAACTGAGAGTTTTATACTCTTCCTGCCAATCTATGACATTAAGTCAATGTCCATATGTGAGGGAGCGGATCTTTGTATGGGAAACTCTGTGACCTGAGATGAGCTCGTCTCCTACGCAGCGTGTGAACATCCACTATCTGCCTTCCCTTTCCCCACGCTCCCTCTCTACCATTACTGACACGAAATGTGGCATTGTATTTTTCTCTTGTCATTTTTAAGTTTCACTTACACAGTGACGTGGTGCCCAGTTGGCACAGGACCGCCCTGTGTCTGCTTTATATTAGCTCTGAGTCACCAGGAGAGCCCTGTTTATATGGCCTAAGACAAGCATGCTTGGGAAGACAGCCAGGAGAAACTTGTTCTCTTTTTTTTTTTTTCCTTTCCCCAAGTTTCTCTTTGGATCTTGTGAGATACACGCTATGTTAGTGTCTGGGGGGAGGCAGCGTAAGCACAAGAGTTGCCACAGTAGGTCATGAGTGTGGAAGGGGTTGGCCTGCGGTTAATATGAGCAAGAGCCTCTTGGCATGTCATCATATGACTTTATTCTTTCTCACATGGTGAGAGCAAGGGGATGTGAACATGTAGAGATTTTTTTTGTTTGTTTTTTGTGGAAAATAAATGCTGTAGCAGTGTCACCATACACACATGATTATACAGCAACCACAGAGCATTTCTATGCAGGTTATATAAATATAGGTAAGGTGTTTTTGTAGGATATTTGGTGTTCATGTAAAAATAAAGTGATGATTTTGTAGTGCGGTTATGAAATGGAAAATTTTTACTGCTGATGTGCTGAATGGGGTTCATAGAAGACAGAGGAATCTATTAATCACATACACTTATGTCCCAAAATTAGACTGCTGACCTTTGTGCTTACAAGCCACCATCTTTCAGTGATTCTGTCAAATCAAAACCAGTTTTTCTTACCTCCCACCAACACATTTACGATTGGTCCTTTAGAGCCTCCTTACACAAGCTCTAGCTAGTTTCACATTCTTGGTGCTTGACTGTCATGATGCATGAAGCTTTGAGGCCAAACTATTTAAGGACAACACATTCATTTCAACCCTGTCTCATAAAATTCCATGAAATGAGCACAAACTCTTGAATACAGATTGCAAGTTGAATCTTGGCAATAGCACAAATTGAATTATGTGACAGATAGTATAAAGTGAATGATGTGATATTGTTTCTGTAGTTCATTACATAAAAAAAGTTCACTCACTGTGGTAACTAAAACAACTTTGGTTAAGGTTAGGGTTAGGTTTATGTAACTGGAAGATTTTGGTTGAGTTTAGGGTAAGGTTTTGATCATGGTTAAATGAGAGACCCTTTTGCTAAAAATTAAGATTTCACTCAGCGGAAAACTTCTTTGCATGGGTTGGGAATTGAACCCAGGTGGTCAAAGTTGAATGCAGATGTATACACACACCCACCACTCCGATCACAATGCCCTTACTTTCCACCACACTAGCTCAATCTTAGGTTACAACACATCTCTAGCTGTTTCTCCTGCATGCAATCCTTTCATGGTGGGAAAACACACTTCTCACACTTTTCATGCAGAGACCATATATTTGGATTTTAAGACATATGTGCTCATGAAATTTCAGGAGACCAGGTTATTCATTCAATTATATTTACAAGGTCTTTACTGCAGGCATACTTAAAGATAACAACCAAACAACAATGTTCTTGCAGTTCTAGTCCAACAGAAATGTCCTGCCTTTTTCCACATAAAATAACTTCAGCTCAAGAGACTGAACTCAGAAACATTTTTCTGCCCAGGAAATTTGATTGCAAGGGACTGTCTACTTTTCTTAGAGTCATAGGCTGGCCTCTTTGGTCCCTCACACCTGCCAAACCTAAAGTCTCTACAACACACTTAAGGGAAAAAAAAATAACAAGAGTACCAAACTCAAAGGAATCCAAGCTTGTCCTTCAGCCCCCTAGCTTTTTGTGTTTGACCCGATGATGCTAATGCAGCTCAGGTATACAGGTAGTGTCAATGTGTCTGCAGTATGGTGTGCATGCAGTGGGGTGGAGCAGAGCGGAGCTGACCGTGGTGCTGGACAGGTGAGTTCTGCTTGACATTTGCTGGACTCTGTCCTTGGTGCTGGAGCCACACAAACCCTCTGCGAAGTCATGTAAAAGTGCTTACAACTGAGTTTTTCAGCAACACACTGTTCGATCCTACTGCTTGCCTTCTAGTTTGAGGTGGATAGAGTATTTAAATATTTTACTCAAGTAGAGCCTCAAACTCATTATTCAAGAGACACGTAAAGGAAGTTTCATCCTTCATAGCTTTGCAGGCTTAGGTAGACGTAACCATGTGCAATTAGCATCCAACGAATACAAACAATGCACCATTTAACCATTTAATAAGAAGAAGGTGGGTAAACACAATATTCATTATCAGAAACTGGAAAACACCATTTCCCAAGATCCTCTGTTGCCAGTGACTGGGAAGGTGTGTACTTGTGTGGCAAGCTCCATGGCAGCAATGCTATGGAGACAACACAACACAACAAAGATGGAACCCAATTTAGGCTGTCCTTTCACTCAACCCTCCATGTGGTCTCTTAGATTGTACTTCTGCAGAATTATGTCATCATAAGTCTGACATGTTAACAGGAACTATGGAGAGTTCTGAGCACTGATAGCTGAGAAAGTTTTGAGTGAAAATGATCTCAATGTTCTGATTGCTCTAAACCATTCCCTGAATCATGAAGAGATTGTATGCTTTGGCATAATGCTAGTAGATGAGATGACAAGGCCTTTATCAGCTTTTTTTTTTTCTCAGCTTAAAGTCCGGAATGTCTAAATGTGTTTGTTGTTGCTAATATAATTGTAAATATGTTTGGCTGGACCACCACAGCAGGCATCATTTAGGCCCTTTAAGTCCTTGCTGCAGTGGCGCATGTTTGATCCCATCCTGAATCCTTTCCCCTCTCTCTGCCCAGTCTGTCCCTCTCTACAGTTACTATTTAAAAATGCAAAATGCCCAAAAAACTTTAAAAGAAAATAGAACTACAGTCAATTAGAAAAAAATAATATAACAACTGCAGATGTAAAGGCTTACTTCACACCTCTGCTTGCAGTTGTCAGTCAAGATGCCCTTTTCTGACATGGCCACTTCTCTGAGGACTCTTCTGGTCACAGTGGCCGTCTCCCTAAATGCCAAGGGAGCTGCCCTTCTCACTGGCAAGGCCAGGCAGCCAACAGGCTGATAGGGTAGGGGAATGTTTTCTTCTAGTTGATGCTGTTACAGCCTACAGCTCCAGGCCAACCAAGAATATTTACTGTGCTATTGCAGCAAAATGAGTTCATTCCTGTTGTATACATGTGCT
The DNA here is from genome assembly GCA_900302555.1 of Myripristis jacobus. Taxonomy (NCBI): domain Eukaryota; kingdom Metazoa; phylum Chordata; class Actinopteri; order Holocentriformes; family Holocentridae; genus Myripristis; species Myripristis jacobus. The sequence goes on from OMLB01056827.1 coordinate 4,891, forward strand.
TTTACACAAACGCTGAGTGTTTCTGTCCTTTCCCACAAAACTTTAACCTCTGAAATGCCAAAGGTTGTAACAGCTTACTTCACTCACAGTGGCCTTTGGAGAAGGGGATGGGCTAAAATTCCTCATGGGGACAAAATATTTGGTAGTTCTGTAGTGTCTTTAATCTGGAGATTCTTCCTTGGAGTTTTTCCAAGGGCTTGCAAACTATCACCCCAGTTGTTAAGACTGTGTCCAAGTACCTTGTACCTTGCAAACACCATCCAAAATTTGAAAGTCTGCAGTTGAAGTAATGGAGTTTATGGAGTGATTGCTATTTCAATTGTGACAGAAAAAAAATGTAACAGAAAAAAACAAAGTCAAGAGCATTCAGGACTCCATGAGGCAAATCATTCATTCCCACTGACTCACTGTAAACTGTGGGGCAGCAGGTGCTGAGCTCTTGCTTTTCACAGCCTCCTCATCTGCTTTACTTTTCAGTCAGCCCTATTTGAACTGACCATGTTTTGTTTTTCAGGGTCCAGAAAGCTATCTCAGAGAAATAATAGAATCATACTATTGCAGAGCTGACCACAGTGACCAGGCAGCCAACAGCAAACTAAAGCACCCACAAACTGCTGATGTGAGGAGTGGGTAAAAGGGCAGTTGTGGCAAGAGTACGAAAATATGATATAAGTTTAGTCATTAGGATAAACCCCTTGAGATGAACATGTATAATACAATATCCTACTCAAGGGTATCTGCAAATATATGCAAGCAGAGATCTCTTATTCTGTTTGATTTTTAGTTGAGGGGAAGTTTAAATAAATCTCTCCCACTTATACTTTTTCATTCATCCTCCTCAATCCCCTAAACCTTTCCTCATTCAGGTTGGTCAGGCAAAATTAACTGCAAGTGTGTAGTCGCCCATGAAAAATGCAGGCTGAAGACAGATTAACATACTACATGTATGTTAATGGCAGTGGAAAATAAGAACTTAATCAGGGTGATAATGTTCAACAATGTTTTTTGTATGGCTGTTTGGCTAATGTCGATAAGGCTATCAATATGTATATTTTAGTATTTATGTTACCGATAGGCAGTGATGGGAACAACGTTGTTAAAATAAATGGTGTTACTAACGGCGTTAATTTTTTCAGTAACGGGTAATCTAACTAGTTACTATTTCCATCGTTATAACACCGTTACCTTTACCAACGCGTGTTACTGGCGTGTTACTGAAGCTACTCATTGAAGCTGTCATCCGACTTGGCTCTCAGACACCCAGCCACAGAGCTGCAAAGGTTTTTTTTTTTTTTGGTGAGGGAGGAGGGGAGGGGCGAGACAACCGCATAAGTGGTGATGATTGGCTAAAGTAGAGTAAGATTTCATGGTAAGCCAATCAGAGGCAGTGTTCAGTTTACACACAAACCACGCGCGCGGACAGCAGCCACACACACACTCAAACTATCAGCGGTAGGTTGCAGCACTGGCGAGTCTGGAGCTTTCAGAGGGAAATTTGGCGTTTTCAAAGTGGAAGTACAGACACTACTTTAATCTCGTTGAGGAAAAAGGCAACAACGTACATGTTAAGTGTACATTATGTCCCGGAGCGAAGTGTTTGTCCACGTCCGACTGTCTATGCTGTTCTACTCTATGCAACTGGCTTGTGAAACCCGCTCAGAAAAAAATCCAAATTCTTAGACATGTTTGCGCTTTTAAAAAAAAGTAACACAATAGTTACTTTCCCTGGTAGCGAGTTACTTTTATAGTGGAGTAATTCAGTTACTAACTCAGTTACTTTTTGGGAGAAGTAACTAGCAACTATAACTAATTACTTTATAAAAGTAACGTGCCCAACACTGCCGATACGTAACATAATCCATATCTGGGCAGGTCTGATGCAGATGCAATTCACAATTGGACAGTTTGTGGTCAAAGTCAAAGTCAAAACAGGGCCAAGTGATATGGACAAATTCAAATACTGTACTTTACTGTAATTCAGCTTTTAAAACCAGGAAAAGACATCACTAATGCAATATCAGGATATGACCATATCCAAAATCCTAGATGATATGCAGTCTCATATCACAATCAATCGATATATTGCCTAGTCCTGTGTCAAAACACAGTAAGAGTGAGATTACTTACAAAAAAAAAAAGCCACTTAATTATACTGATATTAAGGAAAGTAAATCAGGACTTCCCGCCTTGGGAATGGGAACTTAGAAGCAGGACTTAAAACAAATTCTCCTGTTGGAAAACTCACTAAATGTTTAAAACAATTAGTCTGAAATGTGAGCAATTTGACATAACCTAACTAGAGCAAAATTCAGGTTAGTTTGACCCTCTCTCGGAGTGGCACACAGATTTATTAGCCCAGTCTGACCCAGGATCTCTCTAAAACACCAGTCAGCACTACTGCGCTGTAAATCAGGCTTTGCCCAGCAGGAGCAGAACCACAAATCCAACTGTGTTAAAGGTTAAAGGTCAATGGGGTGGAAGCTCAGAATCCGCCAGCCACTATCAGTATCTTAATCTACTCTGGACATCACTGCTTTCTTTTTAGTTACAGAGCTACTGTTTGGTTTTGACAGCTCTGAATATTCAGTATTGGCATAAATGGTGAATATTCAGTGCATTGTAGGAAGCTAGCTCCTTGATTTTTTCCCTCACAGTGGTCTTTGACATATATGTAGGGAGCTAGTCTGCAAACTCTAGGTGTTGGGTAGTAATTTTAGAAATGTGTCCTAAATTTCCCTGGACCAGCCTCACATACAAAGGTTATTTCTCCCATGGTTGTTTAGCTGTGGGGGCTCCAAGCCTTAAAGCGGCTAGCTGGCAGAAAAAACACAGTCAGCCTTACTGATAATAGCATGCTATTGGTAAGAATTGGAGTAACTGCTGCTTACTTTGTGTGTTTCTCTTTCCCTACAGTGATTCATTATGCTTATTTCTGAATATCTGTGGAAAGTACCTGCTATAATAAGCAGGGTTTCTGCTGTTTGTTGACTTGTTGTAGTTGAAAGTCACGCAAGAGTAGCAATGGTATTGGCCACACAGGAGGGCAAAGCTTTGGAATCAAGAACTGAGGAGCAAATAATGGGAGAAAGAAAGAAAGAAAGAAAGAAAGAAAGAAAGAAAGAAAGAAAGAAAGAAAGAAAGAAAGAAAGAAAGAAAGAAAGAAAGAAAGAAAGAAAGAAAGAAAGAAGAAAAGAAAAGAAAAGAAAAGAAAATGGCAGAAAGGGGGTTGCGGTGGAGAAAGCTGACCCTTAGTCCTATTTTCTCAGGGAAAGGGTGGGATGGTGTGCTGAGGGCAGCAGTTACATATACTTTGTGTGTGTGTGTGTGTGTGTGTGTGTGTGTGTGTGTAGAGAGAGAGAGAGAGAGAGAGAGAATGAGTGTATGTGTGATCACTTTTCTTTCTCTCTTCATCAGTGTTTTCTCCCTGTCTCTTTATCCACCCACATGCCTCCCATTCAGTTCAGTCAAAGGAAAACAGAACATATCAGCTGTGATTGTCACTGTTGTAATCTAAATGCTCTTTGGCCTCATAAATGAGGGAAGATAAAATAAATTTCAGTGTTTTCAATTATGGTTACACATATTTAAAGTATGTTATCTGTCATAAAAATATACTATAAAGGCACTATTTCAGACAGCACTACAATAAACGTGGAGAGTCAGTCGTATGTGAGATAACACAAAGTACATGTTAAAGGTACCTTACTATGTAAAATCTTCCATTGAATGTAATGTAAGGAGAGGAAAGGACAGTTACAAGAAGAAAGCTAAAGGAAAAAGGTGGTCTGGTGTGCATTTGTGTGTGTGCATGTGTGTGTGTGTGTATGTGTGTGTGTAACCCAGACAGCAGGGAGAAAGAGAAGGGGTCTGTTCACTAACGTTGATTGGAAGCAGATGTTGGCGAAAGCCAAGACAGAGAAGAAAATGTTTCGGAAAATTCTCAGGCCTCAGCCTTCCCTTTCTGGGCCCTGGCCCAGGCAGCCAATCACTGCCCAGCGCCCGCTGGTCTGAGGGGTGATTGAAGCATTCCTATTGGTTGAAGATTCAACCGTGGGCGTTGGGAGCAGATGTCCTGGGAAAGTTGCTGAATCCCAGTCGTCTCACAGTAAAGAGAAGTGAAAACATTTGCTTGTTCAACTGGACAGTGACCAAAACCTGTTTTAATCCAGCTGTACTCTCTCTCTCTCTCTCTCTCTCTCTCTCTCTCTCTCTCTCTCCCTCTCACATGCATGGCTCTGAATGACACAAATGTGCATATAAACCTATAAATTTCAAATGGAATGTCTTTGAAAGTCATGAAGTTGCCTCACAAGGAGAGAACCTGAAAATAATCTTTCATGAGAAAATGAAGTTGACTTAAATATTCTCTGTCCTTTCTCTGGTCTTTGTTCATCTCATTTGGAGAAGACAATTTAAATGAATGTGGCAGAGAACATCCACAACCTTTGCCACCCCTCACCGTCCATCTCAACACCCCTCTTCACCTCTCAGCCCTCCATCCCTCCTCTGCTCCTTTCCACCCCTAACCTTCTCTCCCTCCATATTCAACTTTCCATTCCATCTGTCCCCGTCTCTGTCCCCCAACCCCCTCTCCTCTCACCTCTTCTTTTTACCTATCGTCACCACCCTGATTCAGTCACACTCTAGTTCACATGCAGCCTCACCTGCACACAAAGCCCCATCACATTCCTTTATTGTGACAGTCTATTGCCTATTCACAGCAACACCACAGCACAAATCAATCATCTTTCCTAATGGAAAGTCCACATTAACATGAGAGGACACCCCATTTCCGTCCCAGAATGCCAGGTCGACTGGTACCTGAGCTTCAGCCAATGCAGATCTGGCGGCCAGCAGGCACTCTCATTTCAGGTGGGATAGCAAGGTGATGCCGTTAGGTCCAGAGGTGGCTCTGGGAGTCAATGGTGTATTAACTGGGGATGCGACAACAGCAATAAAAATGCAAATTATGAGCCAAAGCAGGGGATGGCCTGGATCTGCCCTTCATAAGCCTAGATAATACAGCCGCCGCACCTGCCAAGACATTTGGTTCAACACATCTCAACCACAACAATGCAATGAATGAGAGGAGGGGGAGAAAGAGAAGAGGTAAGACTGAATGGGTGGCGAACCTTGAGATCGCAAGTGTAAGAAGGATGAATTCTGTCTGTCTAATATTTCATCTGCTCAACGCTAAATATCCAATGCAAAGTTTGGCTGGTATTATCTTAAGAAGGTAAGTTAATGTATGCCCTCAAACAAACTGGATCACACCCACAGAAGCCACACACGCTATTTAGAAAGAAAGCTTAGAGAAAGGAAGCTTGATTGTTTGGCCAAGACAAGTGATTTTGGGAATGGACAAATCCAGAAAATTGAAATCTATCCTTGCTGGTGAATGAGTTTGGTCAGCAGGTCAGCTGTATTAATTTCCCAGTGCCTTTCTTTGGTTCCACTCAGAATTCATGGATTATTGGAACTTTTCATTGTTGCCATAGTTGCTCAAAACTGATAACATCCTCAGGCTGCCAGATATTTTGGTTTCTTCAAAAACATGCAGAGCCAATGTATTACGTGTTGGACTGATATGCTGTCGGATGATGGAGAAAATGAAGAGCTGTTTCTCCTTTCATAAATATGTATAGATAGATAGATAGATAGATAGATAGATAAGATAAAGATATAGCTATAAGGAATGGATAAAAAAGAAAAAAATATGTGTATAGATATGTAAAGTGTATAGATACTTATTTATTAATGTTTTCAGACTGGAGTTTATGTGGTTAATATTATCTAAGATA
>OMLB01056827.1:10711-33006 GCA_900302555.1 Myripristis jacobus
TGTCGGATGATGGAGAAAATGAAGAGCTGTTTCTCCTTTCATAAATATGTATAGATAGATAGATAGATAGATAGATAGATAGATAAAGATATAGATAGATAGATACATACATACATACATATAGATAGATAGATAAAGTTATAAATATAGCTATAAGGAATGGATAAAAAAGAAAAAAATATGTGTATAGATATGTAAAGTGTATAGATACTTATTTATTAATGTTTTCAGACTGGAGTTTATGTGGTTAATATTATCTAAGATAACAGCTTGAAACTTGTGTTTTTGAGATCCATGCTGCTGTACATAGCCAGGCTGGTAATGACTAGCTGAATTAACTTCTGGGTGAAATGAAGTGATCCCATATCAGATTTTGATGTTGTCTTAAACTTAACCCAATTGTTAAGTCCTTCACCCAAACATTATCTAAACTGTTTTACTCGCCAGACTTAACCTTAACACTAACCTTAACCAACACTGACTGTAACGTAAGTAAAGGGATCAAGTGTTCATGTGAAAAAAACTCATCTCTGAAGAGGGCATAAGGCAACTTCACCTCTGCATTATAATTACAATAAAATGTACACTATATAATTTTAAAGCACAACTTAAGTTATTAAACTTGAACAATACCTCAGTTAAATTGCAGCTAGTAAATAAATAATCATAGCAATAATAATAGGTTTCCACCACAGTGGAAAACCAAATACACACAAAGGTGTAATTTTATACATGGATTTTATGGCATGACCTACTCAATTAAGTTTGGATATTTCATTATCTATACTGAGCTAGAAGTAATGGGTCCTGGTTGATAGCCCCATTGGTTAGCACCCAAAATCTTTAAGTTTCCCCCTGGCCAGAAGCTGTGGCACAAACCCAAACCAGCCTCTCCTGTCTCGCTGTCTCAGTCTCACACTGCAGGATCCATGAGAAGGGTCAGATTTGAGAAGACACCGTGAAAGCAACTGTGTTTATGTTACTCCCTGGACATCACTGTTGCCCGGAGTTGATACTGACCCAACCAGACTCTATCATAAAGAACAATGAGATGGAAATGGATCCCCAGGCGATTGTGTCTCAAGTTGGGCCATCAGGGACCTCAGGGACATGTTGGTCATATTTCACAGCCTCCCTGCGTAATGGAACCACTGAGATGGACTTTCATGCGTCAGAGGGAATCTCTTTCTGTGAAGAAGACTCCGACTTGAGTCAGTCTGTGGGGAAGTCGTGGAGGGAAAATCCACTTAAAATCAGTTAACTTGCCCTTAGTGAAAAAGAGTTCACAAAAAGGGAAGCCCAAATGACCATCAGAGGTGCACTGGGTATAGTAATAAATATTAATAAGATACTGCAAAAAGGAATATGAATAGGAATGCAACCAACAGCATATGTAACCAACAATTTCATCATCACATAAACATGTTAAGTAGAGACATATGTTTAAAATTATGGATTACAGTATCAGGAGGGTGTGCAACATAGCTGTGATAGTGCTGTAAAACTAACTGAGACAAAGGGGGAAGATATTAAGAATATATTCAAAGATGTATGATGAAATAATATAAGAAACAAAATATCTATATATGTAACAAGAAGAAAGAAAGAAATGAAATATATGAAGAAACCACATGAAATTACAGCATGTGTACAGGATGTGCAACAAGTGCTTAGTTTCAGTTTTAATTTCCAGAACATCCAGACACTTTTGTTTGACTAATTCCCTCCCCTTTTTCAGACAGCCAGCAACCAGCCACATACAAGTCAAGACTAATGGACAGCCAAGGCACTACAAACAAGAGTCAGTACAATTAACCTAAAACAAATGTTTTGTTTTTTGGCACTATTAGGTAGTGAATTAGCTATGCAGCAGGCTATGTAACAAATTAGCACTAATAGTCTCTACTAGAGAGATTAGCTGAGGTTAAAAATTAGATGTGTTAACAAGGACCATGATAGGTAGCCAACAAGATGACATTATCTAAACATAAAACTGGTCAGATGTGGGCCAAAAAAAGTAAAACACTCAGTTGTCTTAACCTGAATATTTAGAAACCCAGTGTTGTTCACAGATGTGTACAAGCTTCACTATGGCTACCGGTGGATGTGAACTGAAAGCAAAATTGTAGTTAATATCAGACTGATGTAAGCTGCATGGAAGTCCCCTTCATTTACATTAGTGATTGCTTTCTTCATGGTTATTTTTCACCACATTCACACACCTTTACACGTTTAGTTAACCTCCACTGGCATGCAAGACTTCACTGACCATTCATGTATGCATGCTCTTGGGGTTGCATGATGACAGAGTTATATAAAGCAAAGCCTATTTTGTGTCTAAGTAAGATAATTAAGGCAGGGCTCAACTAAATGTTATTATTTAGATGTACAAAAAGACTTGCCATGCCTACATTTGTTTGTTTCCTTCGGATACCCAACCTGCTTGCTGGTGTTACCATAATAACCCCTTATGAAGACAACAGAATCTTCTGAATGTATAAAATACTCAAATAAGTCCATTACTGCAGTACACTGAGGGGAAGACTCCAGGTAGGAGTTATGATTATTTATTGATTTCACCTAATTAATCCACTTCAGAGGTACAGCTCAACATTGGAATGGTGTTCCTATTCTACACCCTCGTCCATCTTCCAATCTTCTCTGTCCTGTTAAGACCGCTTGCAGGAGACAGATGTAGTTTGGTAAAACCCTTTAGATAAATATTTAGGTTTGAAATCTGACAGACGATCCTGACTCCAGTGTTGAGAGAGCTGTAAGCTGCTGACGAAAAGAGGTCGTACATTTTGGTGGGAGAGGCAGAAATCTTCTGACATCCTTCTGTGATTGTCAGGTGTGACAATTCTCACTTTCTGCACAGACTTTCTCTTTCCTCTATCTCTCTCACCCTCTCATATATAAATGCCTCTTAGAAGCGGTGGAGACTTTTCTTTGAATGAGACATAAAGAGAGAGAGAGGGAGAGAGGGAGAGAGAGAGAGAGAGAGAAAGCACAGACAAAATCCCTGTCTGTGCGTGCCAGCTTTGTGTCTGGGTTTGGATGAGAAATAAGCATGAGTGGTATCATAACCGTTTGGATTTGGTTCCAGGTTTGCTGGAACGTGAAGTGTCCAGTCTAGTATTTAAAAACCGTGTTGCTTAGCGATCAGGTCTGGTCTGGATCATGAAGCCAGTCAGCGGGAGGGAGGTGGAACGGGAGAAGAACCACCTGGGTAACCTCAGTCTGCCCTCTGCCAAGAACACCACCAGCAAGTCCAACAGCAAAATGAGCCTGCTTTTGACTGAAGACAGCTCTGTCGAGTCGGCTGTGGGGTTATGTGTATGCATGTGTGGGGTTGTGTGTGAGTGTGTGTCTACCCTGTGGTCCTCTATTTATGACAAGACTCATGTTGAGGCACGGTTCTACTCACGTCCACATAAACCACACAAAAGCTCAGGGTAATGTTCCTCAGTGCTCTTTTACTTTTTACATTTTACATCATTTAGACTGCTTTGGACGTGATGAACAATTACACTCCTCAGGCTGAATTGTACAATCTCATTTTCGGTGACTACACATTCCTAAAATAGTGCCTGTCCGTGACATGTTCAGTGTTACTGTACAAATTCAGGCAATCGTGCCACTCTCTGAAACTGAAGGCAGTGAGGGAAATCAGTGATCTACTGGACCGATGTTTTTGGCCTTATTTCCAGTATGCTGCTGCATCAGGGCCAAACAGCTGTGCTGTTTGGGGCAGCAGGCCATGGCCCTGTATGTTTTCTATCTACAGTGGAATTTATATGAGCCTGGGGTTACAAGCACATGAATGGGCCCCAGTGTGCCGGCTTTGTTTTGACGTCACCCCATCAGTGCGCAAGGGACATGCTCGTTAAACAGGGACACACCACATCCCAGCATGCATTTCAAAGGGGACCTTTGGAGGGCCAAGCTGTGCCAATTTGAACAAGGGGCATTTTATGTTTGATTAATCTTGTGCTACTTGTGACACTATGAATAACTGACCATTACTGCACCAAATCATCAAATAATTAATTTATCAATTTATATGTCCCTGGGTTATGTCTAATTGATCTCATGGATTTTTGGCATATCTGGGTGAGCTTCTTTGAAGCATAAGCAAAGGTGTGAAATAAAAGGAAAGCTTAGAAAAGCAACCAAAGCCATAAGAAAACATTCATAAAAATCCTACTTATGATCAGATGTGTTCACTGATTTAATATTTTACTCCAAGTGCTGCATCATGAACAGCTGATGCGATCTACATGAATTAATGTCACTTCATTGTCAATGATTTTCTTTCCCTGTAGAAATAAAAACAGCCTTATTTTGAGTGTTTATATAAAAACAATGCTGCTGCTACTACTAAATATTAACTTGTGTTCCTGAACCACAATGACACAACAAACACAAAAAGATTATCAAATCTTTGTTCACATATATTTTTATAACATAACATTTTGAAGTACATTAAGTACATTTTAGAAATAGAAGCTACAGTTTATAAAACTTTCCAGCAGAAATCATTGATGGGCCAGCATCAGCCTTTTTTCCTCTAGCAGACAGTTCTATTTTTTATATATAAAAAAAAAGAAAAAAAATCGCTACATTTATTTTGTCCTGCGCTACCTTTTTAATTCCCATGAAAGCACCAGCTGTCTGCGTCTCTTGACTTTTATAAAATATAAATTATTGAAAAATATTCAAATGTTTGTGAACTAAATACATTAAAAATGATCTCATTAACAAAAATACAGAGACACTATAAAATATACAAAAAAAACAACATCCAAAACAAAACGGTTTTCCTACTGAATCCATTCTGAGATATGCATATGCCACAAACTATCGGTGGTTATATACTGTATTTGACCAAGTAAAGTTCACTAGTAAGACCTGCAGTAAACTGTAATCTATAGCATGTATCAGTATCTTTAGCTTTTTTTTCTGCTGTCAAAACTTGTTTTCGAATTCTTAGCTGTTTAGGTTACAGAATGTTTCACTTTCATCACATTAAGCCAACAGTACAACATTTTGACCTTTGGAAAAAACAAAACAAAAAAAACAAAACAAAAAAAAAAGAAAGAAAAAGAAAACTGGCGTCTGCGGAACTGTCAAGAACTACAAATATGTCTGAATATCTTTGAAGCTTTCTCTAACATAAAACATTCTTAAAACATCTGATAAAAAATAACCTGAAGATTACAAAAAAAAAACAGTGTTTTGAATCCTTGCCTTCAATGTGCATATAAGAGTGGAAGTACAGACACTGACTAATTGATTTGCTGAAGATCCTTCAGTTTCCTATGCAGGACGACCAGCATAGGTGGGTTTGCAAGTCAATGCTTGATGATGAACAGACCAAGCTTGTTACCAACTAAACTTCATGAACATGTACAATATCTCTTCTCTGCAATCAGTGGGAAACTTGGGCCAGCAAAGGCATGTTTCTTTGTCCTCAAGCTGTGTGCTTTCCAACATATTAACAAAAAGATGAAAGCAAAGTCAACACTTTCCACAAAAAAAATGTGAGAGAATTCTGGTCCCTGTCTTCCAACGTTGTGGACGGTGCCCAAAGCACCGTGGCCGAAGACCTCACATGGGTTTTGGTTATTATTCCTGCTTTGTCTCTTGCTTATTTGTTTAATCTGGGTCTCAATAAAGCATTATGAAATACAATCTGTACAAATAGACATTTCAAAAGCTATTCTCATCCATATGGGTAACATTCAGCCACTGTAAACAATAACATTTGTATTCTAAGATGATATTTCTTGACTTTGGCTTTTCCCATAAGGCCAGTGTAAAGCCACTGTTCCCACTGTTAACTTGGGAGGAAACTGTTGCCATTTTTGCTCAAAATATAACCAGTGAATCTATATATATGTACTTTGAGCAAGCTGCACAAATATGAGTAGAATCATACATAAGACTCTGAGTTACTCGTTACACTCAATGAACCAAGCATTATCTTGTCTATAGATAAGTAATGTACAAACTTAACAAAAGTAAATACAGATGTCTACCACTAGGTTTGGTTATGTCTTTTCATCTGTGACAATGGTGCAGACGAATGCTGTACGCATCCTTGATTGCAGTGGCAAATAAAACCCTCAATGTCCAACCCACGTACTGCAAACCAACAAGCTGCTAAAATCACAACCGCATCGTTTTCTGTCACTCATTCTCTACAGGACGCCAAGAGCCGATCATCTACCTGCAGCATCCACAGATTCCTTTCCTTTAGCTCAACCCGCACCACATCTAGTTTCTCTCTAAATTCAATTCTTTCTATTCTTTATCCCTTTTCCTGAACTGTACCTTCAAACTTCCTCCGACCAGCATGAACTGCATAACAAATGAAGATAAATCTCTGATGACATTCTTATGTTTAAGTAAAATCAGTCCCTCAACTACTTCACTTGTGATTTTACTGTATGGACAACAGACAGGACACTATTCAAACACTTGTAAAGCAACACTAAAGAGAACAGTTGGGACACACCTCAAGTGATAAATTGTCCTTTTTTTTTCTTTTTTTTTTTTTTTGATCTGCACATCAGATAAGTCATGCCAAATACTCCTGAAATTCCCTACACAGATTGTCTACATTTTGCTAATACTGGTGTTAAGTAATGTATGCAAAAAAATGCATAAGTTTCAGTCACAATACATGTCTCTAAGAAGGTGGCAAATATGTGCGCAAAGGTGAAAGCGTCAGTTTCTAAAGCAACGGCTACTTTCAGTTGTCTGCCTCTCAGACGCTCTTGCTATGAGTAAGTAACAGGTCCTCCAAGCCTACGAGCGCACGGCCAGTGTCTCTAGTGTTGTTTGATAACCAAATCAGCAAATTTCAGTTAAAGGTTTAACCGAGGAGAACAGATGAACTTAAAGCATTCAACTTTTGGTTTCACCTTCAATACCTTCATTCATGACAAAACAAACAAACAAACAAATAAAAAAAAAAAGAACACCAAAGCTGATCTTTCCTCTGTATGCCCTTTAGGCTTACACTGGAGTTTTCAACAATGACAATATAATACTGGCACAAGCATATGCTTCTCAGATAATAGATTTAAAAAGAAAAAAGAAACAACAACAAAAAAAAAACATCAACAATAATTTTTGGTCCAAGCTGAGACCTCTACCATTGCCTAACGTGTGCAGCAAGGCAGAGAAACAGTGAGCATGTAAATATGACATGATATCCTCCACAGTTCATCTTTTTAATATTTTGGCAACAGTTTTCATTTCTGCAACTTTCCGCTCATTCTCTGTTCACCCTACAATGAATCATTCTATTTTCCTCTTTCTCTCTCTGTTCGCTCAAACCATTCGTCTCGGCCTCCGTCCCTCCCCCTGTGCTACTTAGACAGAATGGAACCTGTACTCTACCAGATAGCGCTCCGTCTGCCTTGAGCTGCTAAGTAATACCTGTATATATAACACTCCCATACACACACACACACACTCACACACACACACACACGTACACACACATCCACCTCCAATACAACAGAGTATGATACACACTTTAGGCATGTGTCTTCTTTTAAAACACGGTCTGACAGGCAAGAGCTCAAAAATGACAAAGACCACAGTTAGTCATTAGAAATGTTTTGGTCCCCCAAAAAAATGGTCCCCCACTCTACCAACAGTTAAGACCACTTTACGAGCCCCAGTCCACACGGCTCCTTGACTTTCGTCCTCACTTCCTTTCTCGTTTCTGTTTTCACTCGTCCGTATCGGGCTTAACGTCCAACATTGCATGCAGCTCCTCAGGAGTGTACCCCAGCAGGCTTTTCAAGTCACAGACAAAGCGGTAGACGTAACGCTTCCCCGATGTCTTGTGGATGATGTTCTTGTCATAGTAGTAGCGCAGGCCACGGCTAAGCTTCTCGTAGTTCATCTTGGGCTTGTTTTTCCTTTTGCCCCATCTCCGAGCAACCTAATACAACACAGAGAAAACAGCATCTGGTCAGAAAAAAATCATCTCCATCTTAAGTCATTTGGTCTCATATTCTGTGTTGAAATCTTGTTTTTCTTCAAAAAAGTGAAAAAAAAAAAATCTGTCATTGGGTTGAGATTCCCACTGTTTTTCACTTGGTTTGAGAAAAACGAGATTTTCACACGGACTGACAGTGCAGACTAAATGATTAAGACGCAACTTTTAGCAGGGTAAGGTGTGAAACAACCAAATAGTTCAATTTCAAATGGCGATACCACTTGAAATTCAACACCCGCCCACTAAGAAATATTACCAGAGGAAAACAAGGCATGCAAAGGTCTTGACAAGCTAAAAAGACATCTAGCTCATCTGGCTAACTACTTAGGACCTCCCAGCACATGCACCGGCAGCCCGTGAGGTTGTGACCTCTCACCTCATCTGGGTCAGAAAGCTTGAACTCCCAACCGTCGCCTGTCCAGCTGATGAAGGACTGGCAGGACTTGTCAGTCAGGAGCTCCAGAAGGAACTGCCACAGCTGGATGGGGCCGCTGCCTGCAGAACACATGACAGAGGGAGAGGACATTTGCATTAAAACCAAAGCGATTCACAACACGAGAGCAGGTAGGGTTTCAGCAAAACACATGGTGGTAGATACAGACTATCATGGGGGCTGAACCTGTGACCTTATGATTATGGAGCGATCAGTCTCACCACCTAATACACAATCCAGAAATGAGGGGAATATGCAACCCAGAGGTTAAATGAATGGCGAAACTCACTCCTGCATGACAGATGGCGATACAGAAGAGGTGCAAGAGGTACAGAGGAGTTTGTGAGACACACTGGAAAAAAGTCAAATCTAGGTACAGTTAATGTACTGCAGGGATAGGAGGACAGAGAGGATGTTATAAAAGTGAAAGGTCAAAAGGAGGAATACATGGGAAGAGTGTATACTTTGACTATGGATAAAAGCTCTAAATCTCCATGCCAGTTATTCACTTAGGTCTGAAGAGAGACAAAGTAAACCTGTTAATCTGGGTCAGACTGAAACACAGCAGTGGAACCAAATGTCCTCCTAAATACAACAGTCCCATTCATCATGTGTTCCCTTGTCTGCCAGTTGCCCTGTGCAGTATGTGAATCTAGAGTCTACAGAGCCTGTGTCTGTATGACTTCCATACTGATGAAATCACTGGTTTAAAATAAGAGGGGCTGCCTTCAGACTTCAGCAACAGACTGTGTGTGTGTGTGTGTGTGTGTCTGTGTGTGCATGTGTGTACCATTGCCCTTGCAACATCCATCCACAGCAAACAATTTAAAATAAGCACAGCAGAGAGCAGTTGCTACATCAGCTACATCATTCTGAAATTTATTTAAACATAAAGAGCAATAAATCAAACTGGCAACTGAAATTAAAGTGCAGACAAATAAATTAAAGCTAATTACAGTTAAACTAGTCTAACGTGTTATTACACTGCATGAAGAGTTTCTAACATTTAGTGGAAAAAGGAGGGAAAGCAATACAAAGAAAAAAAAAAGGTTGGTTTGTCTCTGAACTAGATTCACTGCGGTACACTTTGATCTTGTGGCTTTCAGTATATACACAAACCCACCCAGTCTTTAGTAGGCTTGCGTGTTGAAATCACACCTGCCTATGCAACATGCCGCCTTAGCAAAACTGAAGCTAAGCAAAAGACACCACTCTCAAATACCTCAGAAAACGTAGCGCGCCCTCATACAAAACAAACAAAAGCTTTCAGGGAAACGCGTGTGTAGGCAGTACGCTTGAAACGGAGAACATTTCTGCTCCCTCTTCGCTTAAGCTAACAGTATAGCAAAAGGTATATGACAAGAGGCACCCCGACTTTGGCAAAAAACAAGTGGCTCTGCAACACTGGGTCTCTTTCAGACAGAAAGCTTTGACTCACATTCCAAAAAGTCTGCTACTGTAACAGTGAGCCCACATAAGGGCGATACAGTGCCCGTTTACCAGCCCCCCGAGCTCTCACGCCAGAATGTATGCAACCCTTCCACAAAAGAAAAAAAAAGTTTCCAAAAATATGTTAAGAGCCTCCATGCACAATGGGCCTCATTGAAAAAGTGTACAGTGTGGCAAAAGGGTGGGGGGCATGCATTCATAGCTGTGTTAACGATTTGCCCCATGGCTTGCTAAATGAGTTTTAAGAAATTGTAGCTATAGCAAAAAGTAGGATGAGGTGATTGAGAATGGAAATATAATGAAATATCCACTTCTGTGTGGATTTGTATGTGAAACTAAACATTAGAAGACAAAATTAATATAATACACCAACAAAGTAAGCATGTTGTGAGACCACCTGTTGCTACTCCAAACTGAGGTGAGAATGGCGGCCGGCTACGAGAAACTTCAGAGATGACAACTGAAGTGTCACTTATCTCACAGCACGCTTATCAGACTCCTGCTACAGGCGTCTGCCTGTCACCCTGTGACGGGGACAGGAAACCAAGCAGAGGAGGCTGTCATGCTATCAAACATCAATTTGGGATGTTACATAAACCTGTTTCTTTATTTGAGGTTCAGTTTTTAGGCTGAGGTTTTCTCTCTTTTGCGCACTCTCTCTCTCTGTTTTTCCACTCTTGCAATGTTGCACATACACAGAGCAAGAAAATATGCATCTGTCTTGGGGTAATATGGCTGAGTGAGCTTTCTTTCTCTGGCACACAACAACTAAAATCAGCAGGCATTTTTCTCTTTCAGGAAAATTAAGGTCTTTAAGTCTTCCCTTTTTTTTTCTCTCCCCTTTACCCATTTCTGTTAAAAGCTCAAAGGAAGCATGCTCTCTCCTGTGATAATACATCATTATGCATTAGGCTGGAAACACTCATCAGGCTTTCATACATGAGCACTCTTTTGAGTCATCTGTCCTGTCATGGTTACTGATACGGGTCAAACTTCGGATTCATGGCAGTTCATAGAGTTAGCCCCATCAGGATGTTAGCGCTGGTATATGTACCAGCACAGCTTGGCAGGCTATAGATTTGCAAAGGCAATGGAGGTACGCAAGGATATTTCCATGTTCTTACGAATACTTATGAATGAAATTTCTAAATTGAGATTATAGGCTAAGACAGTTTCACAGAATTCTCCATCATGGCCAGATCTCAATGAGTGGAAATATTTCTTGTGTTTAGAGTTCATGTCGGATATCTACATAATACTACTTGGATACTTGGATCAGTTATCATACCTTATAAGTGACTGTCAATTCATGACTTTCTATCTATATCTATATCTATATCTATATCTCATTCTATGTATGTTACAACACAGCAATGGCTTTGCCAATGAATGACCAAATATGTGTCTTTTGAAGTGATAACCTTGCAGATCAGGAAATAACTTGTGCGTGCCAGCTCTGTGTAAGTCACTGTGTGATGACATCTGTCCTATGTATTCTTTACGATGCTGAGAAGTTTGCTTGGAATTCCCCCATTACCATTCTGACAATCTTGCAGCCTTGTGACGGCAATTTAAACGAGGGTAAAAAAAAAAAAAAAAAAAAGGCCTTGAGAGGCAATACAATGTAAAAACTATTTTTATTCATTTGCTCTCAGTGTCCTCTTTTGAAAAGGCAGTGCATGTAAGCAGCAGTCATTAGGCGTTGGACTTGCCCTCCACCTGACTCGAACCTAACCCTCTCCGCTCAGCTCCACCACAAGACCACAAAGGCTGACTCTTATGTAACGCACGACTTGAAAAGAAACCGGTTTAAGAGCAAAAGTGTGAATATTTTAAACCGGAAAAGAGTTTATATCATGCGTCTATCATATAGTATCAATAGCGTTACATATAGTGATGTTCTGCCTGGTTCTGTAGGTTCAGGTTTACAGATGCACCACTTAGGGGTTAATGTCAACTTCACCCAATCTGGTAAACTGTCACAAGTAGAAACAGCAGGAGTTATTTTTTCATGCGCCCTTTTCAAACCAAAACCCATGGCAGACACTAAAATAGTGCTTTTTTTAGGACACTTTATCAGTGTCTTCACATCTCACTGAACATAGAGAACATACATCAACCTGCTCTTTCAGCATGTTCGAGTATAAAGAGGCCTCACTAGATGAAGAGATCATTTTACTCTGGTGTTATGTGCAGGGGCAGGCATGATTTCTGTGTTGCACCAGCGTTGCTAAGACGACCTGGAAAAAAAATAGGCTGAGATGCGGGCTGCAGATAACAAGGGGGTAGATGAGAAATGAAGACAGAACAAAGGGGGAGAAAAAAGAAGCTACGAGCAAAATCTATTTTGTTTCCTGTAATGTGCATGACTCGGGCCGCCTGGGTGAAAGGTGTTCATTTTGGTGTTCGCTTTTTTTTTGTGTATGTGTGTGTTGAGTGTAAGAGCACAGCACTGAAGTCCTCCCCCACTGGGTCTTTTGCAGAGCAGCGTGTGCTACACCTGCACTGTGTAATATTTGTTTTGGACCTGCTGTTATAAACAAAATCCACATTATTACAAGTAGCACCTTCCCAATCACAGATACATCTATTAGGCAACAGCTAATTCCTCAAGAAATACATGAGTGACAATCCCCCAATCTGTCTGATCAGACTGAAGGGGAATTCCAATGTTACTTAGAGTTGTAGCTCATTTACTGCCATCTACATCTAGTATACATTTGCCTAAATTATTTTGGAATGCATCCAGCATGTAATTTTTTTATTTACTCTGTGTGTGTGTGTATGTGTGTGTGTTTTGTTTGTTCCGTTTTTTTTTGTCATTTTTCTCATCATAGTTTCTAGCTCAGGCAATTTTCAATTCTGTGGAAGTCAGCGAAATGACTTCTTCTGAAAACAGGAAAACAAGCCTTGATAACTGCAACGATGCTGACTGTGTGCAGACAAACCCAGCAGTAATGTAAAGGAAGGGGCAACCTAACTGACTGCAATAAACTTAAAAAAAAAACAACAAAAAAAAACACCAGTATTAGTAACCTTTAAAGCATAAATCCTGGAAAAGAAAACAAGCATGTCCTGGGGCACGACACATATGGAGTCTTTTAACCACTCACGCCTTTCTGTGGTTGTGGAAGTGGCATGAATCACAAGGTGCTGCTGGGCAACGACATAAAGTCACATAATTTTTTGTTTTGTTTTGTTTTCTGTTCCTCTGCCACCTCTGGAGTGATTTTAGTTGGCTAGGATATGTACAGTTTAAGGTCTAGCTCATTGTGTGTTACACACAAAAAAGTGTTAATATCAAAATCACTGGATAATTATTTTTTAAAAGGAGCCAGGAGTTTGCTTTTCATCTGACTAAAGAGTGGGGCTTCTTGCTGATCCCTGGTATATATTTAGGTATCCGTATCGCTGTATGTACTGCTGGACATCTCACCTGTGTATCCTGCGAGCGCAGCAGCTGGGATGACAGGTTTGTCCTTGCTGAGGTCTGAGCGCTCCCTCACGTAATCTTTGAAGGTGCCCTTGGGCTTGTGGCCATGCAGGGCACTGGGGTAGTCCTCGGAGTCGAAGCTATCGTAAGAGGGTACCCGCTGTAGGCTGCTGAATGAGGACTGGCTGCTCCAAGACTGAGTCAGCCGGTCACAGCTCTCAAAGCTCTCGATGCTCTCAAAGGAGTCCTGGCCACCCAGTTTTCCTGAGCAGGAGGGAAGGAGGGATGCAAGGAGATCAGGAGGGAAAAGGGATGGGAAGATGGAGAAAGAAAAAAGGTAGAGAAAGGAAGAATGGAAACCGTTACAACGAATTCAACTCTGAAGAGTGATTTGTAAGAGCCACGTCAGTTACTAAAAACTCTCCATTTCTGTGGAGCTGCAGCAATGTGTCACCGTAATAGTGTTACAACAACAAATTACTCATAGCCTGTAGAAACATACTGTAAATATATGGGAATGTCTGAGAACATAATGTCTTTTAAGCTTTCTTAAAAAAAAGCAAGAGTATTCATGACAGTAACATACAAAATACAAGGCATTAACTATAAATAATCTCCCTTCTCACTACGCTTTATAGTGTTATATGCTACCAGATCGCTCTCCATTTCACACTTCATTTCATTTGTTCAACTGCCATTTGGATTTGGCTCTAAATGGGAGATGATCACACAAATCGTCTTGCTATTTTTGGCCTTGGGAAAGATAAGAGGAGTCCTTCAATTGAGCGTCATTAACAAATGACAGATAATACAGCACCTCATTTGATGCTGAAATTATCAGCTGCTGAAATTGAAGCCACATGTGGATATCGGTGGTGCCACAAATACTTTCCCACGTTGGAAGAGCACAATGGTAAGCTCCAAAGCTGGGAATTTATCATGCACAAGGATTGGGCCTCGTACCTTGCAGGCGAACGCTGAAGGCGCTTGTAGGAGGCCCGTGCAGTGCAACATTATGGTACACGCTATTCATTTGAACAGCTGGGGGTTTGTGAGAAGAAAATCCTAGCTTTATGGCTATAAACGTAAACCACGCTGCTAATTCCTTTCTAAACTATCACTGGGAAGGAAAACAACACCGTGCATTTGGCAAAGCAAATAGTTTCATGAGAAAGCCCCACGCTAGTTGACACCTCTATGCCCTTACCCAGAACCTCAAGGCTGTGTCGAGGAAAACAGGCCAAGAGTGAAAAAAAAAAGAGGCTCGTTCTCGAAGGTTACGCCACTTGAGCTCTTTTACATAGAGGACAGATGGCTAGAAGAGAATACGCTGTGGCTTTGTTCGTGTTTCACTCTGACAAAAACAATCGAGCTCTCTTTTTTTCCCAACACAGTGAAGAGTGTATGAGGCGGGTTTGCTTGAACCACAAACCGACGAGAGGGCTTGCTTTTCTTCTCTCCTAATACGCACACACTGATGTGGCATGACAAGATTTTAAGTAGCATCAGCACAATCACATACAGACGCACACACCCAAAGAGACCCTTTTATGTCTAAAAACAGACAAACAGACGCATACACAAACATTTGCACGCACGCACACACACAGCCAGACACATTCAAGCACGTAATCCACAAATAATACTTGTTTAATGCGAAAGAAATACAGTCTGGCTTCCTAGCAGCTCAAGACAAGACACCACTGTTTCTCTAAAACCTAATTTTCCACGGTAGTGTGTGCCACCTCACCTCGGCTGATGCGTCCCACACACATGTTGTCATGGGACACCACCTCCTGCTTGACAGAGAAGTAGTCTCCCTGCAGGGGGTTGAGGGGTGTGTCCCGCAGGATGACATTAGGGTATTCACTCTCATATTTAAGCGTCAGCAAATCCTCTGAGCTGATGGGGTGAAGCGTCTGGTAAGACTCTGTGATGAAGCCGGGCTCTGAGTATTCAGACGGAGGGACACACTGAGCATGCTCAATGCCATAGCCTTGGGAAACCAAGGGAAACGAGTGTGAAGGGAAAACGGAAGAGGAAAGCAGGGAACAAGGCAAAGGAAGACATAAAACAAAACTTAAGAAGATGAAGGCAACGGAATTTTTGATGATGCAATGTGTTGCCACTCCTTAAGATCAAACAATCTTGTTCTGCATTTATCCATCTTGTGCTGAACTTTTACACAAAGACCACTGCATGAATAGTCCATAACATAACACTCGAGTGCATCACAAACATTTTTTTTTTTTTTTGACATTTCAGGTACTATGGGTAATTGAAATCCACATATAAGTAACTTCAGCAAATCTTACTATGATGATAATAATCACCTAATAGTGAACTTGAAAAACTAATACCGGCATAAATCTATTTTGGCATAACTTAAGCGGATATTGTTGCACAGACTGCTCTGTGTTGTTGGCTTTCACTAAGAAGAATCATCAAAGAAAACTCTCTTTCCATTGCCATAAGAGACACTAATTTTTATGACTCTGAAATCTGAAGGCTCTCTTATTCACAATGCTGACCCACTCCTCTCATGACAGCTCCTCTCATAATAACAACTTTGCATTGACATAAACATATTAGGCATTAAGCCGATGCTCTTATGCAGAGCAGCTTACAATCAGTGCAATGAGTACTTACTGACAAAGTAGTCTGAGGTATAACGGGATTCCTGGAAGTTGGAGGTTAGTCCATTGACGGGGTAATGCTTTGTGTCTTCTTCATGAAAAATAGATAGGAACGAGTGTCAGTGACCTCGTCATTGATTTCATGTATCATGTATCTGCATCCAGCATTATCAAAAATTAATGACCTGAGCTAAATTGTGTCTTCCTGTTTGGCTCCTGTTACTATAGAAAATACCAACCGCGCTCTAAATTGGCCCACACTGTGACATTACACTACAGGGTGAAGTGTTTCAGTAATAACCTACAGCAGGTGAGGTACACACAAAGATTGCATGATTAAACTCAACATGAGAGTGCTGAGGCGACTATGTGCAAATCTGGCTCACCATCTCCCTGTTTCTCTCTCTCCTGTGCATTATCTAACGAAGCCAAGAAACGCCAGAAACAACCAATTTGAAACATATTAGTTTACTGTCATCAGAGCCACATGAGCTTACCTTTCTGAAGCATCTCTAAATGTTCCCAAAGGATGTCACCCACAAAGTCAGGTGCTAAGTCCAGGAAGCGCTCCTTCCCCAGCGCGCACAGACTGGCCCCGTTCATGCAGAATTTATGGAAGTCCACGTTCTTCAAACTGAACTCGTTCACGGTCCACGTTAGCCACTCGGCCACATGGCTTTCTGTCCACTGTCTGGGATCTAAACGGGATCATAATTGGTGATTGTTACATTCAGTGTTTACGTATGTATGCCATTTGGTGGTAAAATGAGTGTGTTTATTTTTGCAATGCATAGTTCCAGTGGGAATCAAACCTCAGGCCACAGCAATGTGATGCTGTACATGCTGAGATGCATATATTTATTCGCAAGGGTATTTGATTTTTAAGTTGTCGCTTCCGTAGATCAACATACAACCTGTCTGCATGCTTTGTCAGTTTTTGTTTTTCTTACAGTTGTTTGCAACTAATGAGAATCTCCTGCTAGACGTGTGTCTAATACACTGGGAGCAGTAGAAAGTAGAAGACGAAAACAAATCTTCAGTTAAACCACCAACATTTACACTTACGCATGTTCACACCATATCTGTGATGAATGCATCTGCCCATAAAAAGCTATTAAATGCAAGCAGGGAGCAAGAGGTGGATGCAAGCATAGTGACGGTACAGACAAGCTAAAACCAGGGTTTTCCTAGACATAATGCTACTACATACACAAATAATGAAAGCCCTGCTATTTCCAAACAGCCCAAGGAGGCTCTGTGGTCAGCCTCGATTTAAGAGCATAACTCATTATTTTCCCTGTCTGTCTCTGCGTCTACATTCTCTGGATCCTGCAGTCAGGCAGTCTGCCTGCACTAAAATGTATGTAATGTAAGGCCATTTCTGAAATAAGTGGGTGTTTCCTGGTTGTCAGTGAATCATCCTAACAGATGCCTTCAATAGATATTATACAGCAGGCTGTAATGTGAAATGATCTAATGAATGCGTATGAGTAACGTGGCAACTCCGGGTTGCTCCGAGGACTCTTGCTTTACAACTGGGAAAGCTGGGATGGGAAGTAATTTGCCCAACAAAGCAGCCGATGGGGACTGACTCAGACTAGTAGATAACAGTCTTACCTTTGGGAATACCCAGCCGCTGCTGTTCCTTTGTGAAGCCACTGAAGGTGGCCTTTAGGGCCTGGGACATCATCTCTTTACTTCCTGGAGTGAGCAGAGGCACATCTCCACACTCCAGATCTGTCATCACAAATGAGAGACAAGGAGAGAAAGAGTCTTTATTATCTACTATGTACATGTCTAATACAGATATTATTGTTATTGATATTATTTAAAATTTGAATTTCATCAGCTACCATTACTAATATGCTATTGTTATATACTGCTCTTAGTATTATTGACAACCAAAGACATCACTTTATTTCCTGCATTGTATTTCATGCTGATAAATCTTACTGGAAGGGAAATGTGAGAGACAGACAGCGAGACAGAGGGGGAAAAAAGGCCTGTTATTTCTTGTGATGCCGCTATGCACGTACGCACACACACACACACACACACACACACACACACACACACACACACACACAAACACAATTAACACAGCTGTATATACCATATACCCTGACGAAGGCTCTCTGAGTCGAAATGCATTGGTTTATCCCTGATTTTTTACTTCACATTGGCAACACTATTGTTCCTAACACAGTGCTGCACCCCCTATTTTTTCCTTCATCAACACAGTTGTATCCGACCGTGATCAACAACTTGGCACAACAATTACATCCCGTCTAGACAGACACCGTCTCGGTATCAAGTCCAATCTATTTAAACAGCAGCTGTCGCACTGTCGGATCCAATCTATTTAAATGCAGTGGTGATTCTGCATGTGCACCGTTTCCTCACACAAGAATGTTTCTTTGTGAGGAAGCGGGTGCATGTTTCCACAAATGGACACGCTTCCTTGAGCAATGTGACTGTAAATAATTCTTAGTATTTGTTTTAACCCACATTCGGTGCCTAAAGAGAATGGTTTACTGGATCAGAACAGGTCGGGAAATGCGAGGTAAGCCATCAGTCTAAGATACATTGAATGAAAGCGACTTTCAAATTCTTTTTTATGGTTGTTTACACTTTATTGTTATCTGTGGTATTGTTCTATGTAGCAAATCCCATCTGGTTCTCTAACTGGGTTAAAACAAACACAAAGTATTATTTGCCAATACTATTTGACCTGGGTCTGGAATCAAAATACCCCCTGCACATACACCCTGGGTGGGAAAGTAGCGCCTGGTGCCCATCAGTGACACCATGACCTCTTCCAGCCCCCCGACAATGTCGCCCCTACACAGTGGACCCACTGTCACCAGACCCAGCATGAGGTCAAATACTAGGTGGGGTCAAGGGTCAAGGGATGAGGTGATGATGTCACTAAGATTGCTGGTGGGTGGTTTCTCGAGTTGGGGGTGGGCTGTCTTGAGATTCCCAAGCACACACTGAGCTCACTGTTCTCTGCTCACAGCCAGTGGGCACCCAGTGGGAAACAGAGCTCCCTTTGATTTGCCTTTAAACAGTGCCTTATGACTTGCGCTCATCTAATTAGATTGACCAGGCTACAGAAGTGTGGGTTAGGGGGCACATCAGTGGAGATGATAAGGGGAGGAGGGGAAAGCCCCCTGAGCTACTAAACTAGAATAGATTCCTAAAAAACTATGCTGTGCAAGGCTCAGAAAATTGCATGTAAATAGAAACAAAGAAGGCCCTATGGACTCCTAATTAACTGATGCTCATTTTTTCACTGCATTTGCACAGCAGCCACACTGATTTACAAAACAAAGACAGGCATAAATCATAATCTATTAGAGTCGACAGTATGACATGATGACATCATCTTGTCTAATTGTCTTGGTGGGTAAAGTATGCGGGGTAAAACTTTAACAGACCACAACAGGGCATCTTGGGGGCTTGGCGCGCTGAGACTCTTATCACAAACTCACAAAATCATGAGTTCATATCAGACTCAAGATCTCCACTGCATTTCTTCCCCACTCTCTCTCCCATCTTTCTTGTCATTCTCCACTGCACATTAATTAAAGCAGAACTATCATTAAAAAACAGGTCACAAGAGGCTCTGCCTGGAGGCAATGTGGTGATGAGGAAAAGTTGTGTCACCGCTTCTCTTGCAGCGCCACTCGTTGAGCCCAGATGTTCTGGCATCTCTGCTGGCTGGTGGTTTGATCTGCCAGCAGTACAGTGGGGCGACATACAGTTCATGCCTGTTTTCACCACTCACTGACGTCTCGACCTCGTCTGGAATGCACAGCAGCTGTCCCTTCTTCGCCCATGTAACCAATGTCTGGCTGTTTGCAAAATTAGGCCTCTCAGTGTCTTTTTTTTCTGTCTTGTGCACTCTTTTTTTTATCTTCTTCTCTCTAAAGAGTGAGACCAGGCAACAGACCAGAGAGCGAGAGCGAGAGAGAGGGCAGACAAGAACTCTTTGCTTTTCCTTGTGATTGAATTAGGCCTATAATAATCTCTCTCCCTCATCCACTGCACTCTCTCATTATAGATTATGTCTTGACTGTACATTAATGCATCACAATTATTATTTTAAGAGTTTGGTAATTCAAACTGGGTCTCAAATAGTGATTTGATTATGTCAAGCAGTTTCGGTAAAAAGTAGGAATGAAACTCTGTGCTGTTTGTTGTAGTTAAGGCATATTAACAAGTTATTCATCCTGCTCAACACTGAATACAAGATAGTGGAGCTCAGAATAAACTCCATTTTACAGTCTAGCAAAAGATCTCATTTAAACTACTGTCATGCTGACAACAGTTGAGCATAGAGCGCTTATAAATAAACACTGCAGTTTCATAATGAAAATAAGACCTGAGCAAGCTATCTGGTGTACACTTTGCCCCTGACAGCGGGGCTGCCTTGGCCTCTACTGAACTCATTTGTCTTTTAAGTAGTGTTCGATAGTGTAAAATCTTCAGTGTTGCAAATGGTTGCAAACTGAGATGGGGCTGGGGCTCAGACAGTCTGGGCTTTGATGTGAGGGCAGAGGCAAAATGTGGCGGTTTATTTAATATGGATCGGGTGGAGTTTGCCTGCACTTTCGAACTGTTTGCGCCCCTCCTGCACCACTGCTTTCATCAGCTCTGCCCCAGCCTGTACTTGCCCACACAGACTTGAACCTGCTTTGGCACTAAATCCACCATCAAAGACACTCTACACCCCCTGGCCTGAGAGCTCACACCATGCTCTCAAAAATCTAAGAGGAGAAATATATGAGCCCTGCTTATGCAGCGAATGCAACTATGATATGCAATTTGCTAATTCTGCTTGTTTGCTTGTTTTCATTTGCATCCTCTTGTTCAACTTGAATCAGTTTTGCCTTTTTTGTTTGTTCTGTAAAGATCTTTGTGAGAAACTTCTCCTGCCTTTGGTCTGATACCATTTACTGCTCTGTTTTTTTTGACAAGGCATTTTAACAACAAGAAAATTGCCTTGTAATTTTGAACAATTAGATGACAGTTCTGTTTCTGTTTCTATGAAGACAAACAGCAGCCTCAGCCAAATATCCCAATGTACTTTCTTGATATTTTAGCACTGATGTGTTATGTGTTTCCAAAAACTGAAATAACTGAAGAGTTGAACATTTCTAAATACGTGAAGTAGATGACATTACTATGTAAAATGGCCTAATGGTAATTTTACCTGTAGTGCACAGAGTAGTCATATCTCTATGGTGAATGATCCATATGAAAGTTATCTGTGGGAGAGCTAATGTACAGTGAGCATCCATTAGTGAGAGAGGTTAGCTCAAATCTAGACAATCTCTAGTAAATGATGAAGTCCTGATAGGATTTCAATGCCTGGGAGTCCCATTAGCTACAGCACGGTCAGTATGTACTGAGAGCTCCAGCATCCGCAAGCCATCACCTTCCACATTAGTGTGGGTCTGTCCGCAAAATGAGTCCCATCCATTTAGCTCGTGGAAAGTGGGAGTGGGTGTAAATCACAAAGATTATAGCATCCACATCTCACTAACAAGGCTGAGAGTAAAAACAGTGTCTTTCCTCTGCAATTCGTGTCTGTCCTCTAAATGCTCCATCGGTCTTTTACCATGGTCATTCCTGATGAATGTTTTTATCTTATCATTTTTATTGTGTTCATCAATTTTATCTATCAGTATTATTTGTAGATGTTATTCTTTCAGTGTATTGCATTATTTTTTGTTTGTATGTTACTGTGTTTTATGTACCACAAGCCGCTCCTAATGGGATTAATTATGTTGTATTGAATTGTGTTGTATTGTATTGCAGTGAAAAGCATGAATTAAAAACATTTTTTTTCTTGTTAATGTTCGGCGGGAATAATCAATCTATCTATTCTAAGAACCACTGATGACGTGAGACTGATGTGTAGTCTGGATGTACAGTAAAAGGTATTGATCAGCTACTCCCCTCTCGCCATCTTATGAGTAATGGACACGAGTGGTGTGTTGAGTGCGACGGTGATATTTTGCCCCTGGGAAAATTCTCGCTGAGAAACTGCGTGCCCTCACTGTCCTGCCCTTGCAACCATCTGCTTATGCAACAAACCTTTGGTACGGTGAAGGTCCAGCACCTAAAGCATCTAAGCGATGGACACACACACACACACACACATAAACACATACATAGACAGATACATGCATACACACATGAACCAAATTAGCAGGAGTCTTCGCCTGTGCGCCAGAGCGAGGGCGTGAAATTGAGATTTTTGCGGCCAGGACCGAGGTCTGCAGGACCGGTGGGGCTGGGACAGGCAGGGCTGGG